>JXCR01145328.1:0-144611 GCA_002079205.1 Phalaenopsis hybrid cultivar | reverse complement strand
GTGTAGAAAAATCACAAAAATAAAATAAAAATACCTTCTTGCTCAGTGAACAGAGGAGAATAATGTGGAATAATTTTTAGGTCCATTTGATGCATAAAATATTTTTAATTAATTAAACACTATTTAGAATCATTTGATTCTCCATGCATATTGACACATCACCTTGTCTTGAAATTTTGACATGTTATAGTCTCTATCAAGAGAAACATCCTCTAATTTTTTTAAAGTTAGATGAATTTTCTATACAGAGATCCTTATTTTTCAAATTATTACACATTATTCCTTCAAAATAATCATGGAAATTAGCATATTGATTATAAAATCCAAAAAAAATTTTGGAAGGTCCTCCATGACTAGAGAAACCTTTAGAAATAATTTAATGGGTCAAGTCATTTAAAATGCACTTAAATTTTGCAAATACTAAATCAATAAGATAATTAACTTTGGAAAATATAAGCATTTAAATAACTTGATTTTTGATCTTCACTGTGATTTATGATCTAGAGAACTCATCATAAAAGTTTCAATATATTTTGAGTTCATTTAATAAGTTAAATTGATTTTTAAAGATAAATACCACTTTTAACACTTAAATAATTTTTTAAAAACTAAAATATAACTCAAAATTATGAAACTTAGTTTTTTGAGTTCTCTGTGATCAGGGATATTTTCTAAAAATAAAATAATATTTAAAATAAAGACTTAATTTTTGGCCTATTTTAAGTATTTAAATAATTAAACATTCATAAAAATCTTAAAAATAATAAAACTCATGGAAATATTCTAAATTATTTTCTAATAACTTAGGAACAATCAGAATATTTTTTCTAATTTTCTAAATAAAGATATTGAATTTCAAAGCTTAAAAATAATTTTTAAAAGTCTAAAAGTAAGTTTTTTACTAAAATAATTCCAATAAATCAAGAAAAAATTAGAAAAATATAAAATTTGCTCCTCTGAGTTCTCTGACCTTAGAGAGATTTTTCAATAATACAAAACTTAATTTTCACCATCTAAAATATTTTATTTTTATTAAATAGCTCGAAAATTAAAATAATTCTAATAAATCACAGAAAACTCAAGAAACTATGAAATTTGATCCAAAGGCTTCTCTTATCTAGGTCTACCTCCAGTAAAAATTTCGAAGGATTGTAATTTACCTTGGTCAAGTTAGGAATTTTATTTGAAAAATCCTATCTTTACATGAAAATAATTACATAAATTAAATTAAAATTTAAAAAATGATATTTTCTCCTNGCTTAGTGGTGACTTAGGCTAAATCAAAATTGACTAAATGAGGATTAGAGAAATAAAGNAAATGCACTTAAATTTTACAAATACTAAATCACTAAGATAATTAACTTTGGAAAATATAAACATTTAAATGAANACTCATGAAATTATTTTCAAAGGTTTCTCTAGTCATGGTGGACCTTACAAAATTTTCTTAGGATTTTATAATGAATATGCTAATTTCCATGATTATTTTAAGAAAATAATGTGAAAAAACTTGAAAAATATGGATATCTGTATAGGAACCTCTTCTGACTTTGGAAAAAATCAGAGAATATTCCCCCTTACAGAGGCTACAATATATCAAAATTTCAAGCAAAGTGATGTGTCAATATGCATGGAGAATCAAATGATTCCAAATAGTGTTTAATTAATTAAAAATATTTCATGCATCAAATGGACTTGAAAAATATTCCAATTTGTTCTCCTCTATTCACCGAGCAAGAGGGTATTTTTATTTTATTTTTGTGTTTTTTCTACACAAAGTTATGGATTTTCTAAGTTAGGGGTATTTAAATAAATAGGAAAATGTCTTATTTATCTATTTAAACAATGCGTGCCACCTCAACCTACGACGGCTCCGAAGGCATGCGTGGAGCGCTCAGGTTGGACGCCGCCGTCTACGTGCTTGCTGACTCGGCCCGCTGTTTATGTCCCGAAGCGCTGTCCGGCTTGATCTCCCCCGTCCATTTGATACACGCTTAATCAAATGGCTCCCCGTCATCGTCCCCGATAGAATGATCTTGTGCCCGTCAAGACTAAAACCTAAAGATCTAGGCTTAGACTCAACCAAATCACTTCGGGTTTGATCAATGGACTCGTCTAAGTGAGACGAACACATCCATACGGTTAAGATGCCATGAAATCAAGCTTATGTAAATGGAGAACTAAAACCTTAAGATCTTAGCCTAGACTCAACCAAATCACTTCGGGTTTGATCCTATGGACTCGAAGTGAGACGAACACATCCATACGGTTAAGGTGCCATGAAATCAAGCTTAAGTAAATGGAGGATCAAAACAAGCTCGGAAGGAGGAGACCTTAAGATCTCGGCCTAGACTCAACCAAATCACTTTGGGTTTGATCCTATGGACTCGACTTAGTGAGACGAACACATCCATATGGTCTAAGGTACCATGAAACCAAGCTTAAGTAAATGGAGAATCAAAATAAGCTCGGGAGGAGGAGGTTAATTGCAATGAAATCAAGCTTAAGTAAATGGAGAATCAAAATAAGCTCGGGAGGAGGAGGAGTTTTATACATTTGCTCTGAGAAGGGAGGCTTCAATTAGAGGTGATCGACACNTATGTTGTATTTTGGTGAGTCCTTAAAATTTTAATTAAGGAAGATTCCATTAAGCGAAAAATATTAAGTTTAATAGGCCTCTGTGGTATCCAATAAGCTAAGAGGGGGAAGCAGGTCCATGCCTCGCTCCCACCAACTATTGAAAAGCCTCGAGTCCGTTTAAACTCATTATGTTGCTTAATGGTTCATCCTGTGAATACCCTTNCAAATGAACTTATCAAACCCAACTTAATGAGTTCCATAATTTCATTTAAACCGTGGGAAGCCTCGTCAGCAACCGTAGGTTACCTCCTCTGAGGGATTCCTTCATCGATAGAGACATCTTAATTTAGTTGAAGTTGTAGTTTTATGTGATGTTTGTGATTAAATTTTGATTTCATTTAAACCATTGGAAGCCTCGTTAGCAACCGTAGGTTACCTCCTCCGAGGGATTCCCGATCATCAAGACTGTGGGAAGCCTCGTTAGCAACCGTAGGTTACCTCCTCTGAGGGATTCTCGATCATCAGATAGAGACGTCTTAATTTAGTTGCAATTGTAGTTTTGTGTGATGTTTGTGATTAAATTTTGAGCTGTTTTATATTTAAATTTAGTTGAAGTTGTGGTTTTGTGTGATGTTTGTGATTAAATTTTAAGTTGTTTTATATTTCGAATAGTTGAAGTTGTAGTTTTGTGTGATGTTTGTGATTAAATTTTGAGTTGTTTTATATTTTTTCGTTAGCAACCGTAGGTTACCTCCTCCGAGGGATTCCTGATCATCCGATAGAGACATCTTAATTTAATGAAGTTGTAGTTTTGTGTGATGTTTGTGATTAAATTTTGAGTTGTTTTATATTTTGAATGTCGGAAGTTGTAGTTTTATGTGATGTTTGTGATTAAATTTTGAGTTGTTTTATATTTTGCATGTTCAGTTGTGGTTTTGTATGATGTTTGTGATTAAATTTTGAGTTGTTTTATATTTTGAATGTTGTAGCGTTGTAGTTTTGTGTGATGTTTGTGATTAAATTTTGAGTTGTTTTATATTTTGAATGTTGTAGAATTTTGAATGTTGTAGCGGGTTTTGTGTGATGTTTGTGATTAAATTTTGAGTTGTTTTATATTTTGAATGTTGTGGCGATTACCTTCTCCAAGGGATTCCCGATCATCCAATAGAGACATCTTAATTTAGTTGTAGCTGTTATTTTTTGTGGGTTTGTATTAAAATTTTGAGTTGTTTTATATTTTGAATGTTGTGGCGGTGAATTTTATCTTTGTTGATTTTAGTTTTGGTTTCGGGTTATGGTTTTGGTTATGGTTATANATTTGAAAATTAACATAGGGGTATTAAATTGATTAATTATTGACTTCAAAAGTCATACCCCTAAGTCTAGGACTTTAATTTTAATAAACTTTCAAATTTTAATAATTTAGAAATTTATTAATCTTAATTAAGAAAGTGCAATTAGNTTCAACATTAATTGAGGCCAATTGACTAGACTATGGGTTCAATTTGGTGAGATTAGGCCATATGGTCAAAATAGGGGTTTCGACCCAAATCAGAATTGGGTTTAAATCATGGACCAATTGAGCTTGGATTTAGTTTATTTTCTCATATAAAAAGTGAATTTGAGTTTAGGATTGGAATTGGGGTCAATTGAGACCCAATTGATGTACATTTGAGTTGGATTTGGGAAAATTTGGGTCTTTAAAGGGCAATTTGGCGATTTTGGTTAAAGATGGTTAAATTGGCCAAATTGGGTTATGTGGTAGTTGAGAGAAATAAAATTAAAATTATTTGGGATTTATTGGGATTTTCTGGAAATTTTTGGAATTTTTGGGATTTTGAGCCCAAGAGGGGTATTTTGGTAATTAGGGGGTGTTTTAGGGATAAAAGGCCAAGATGGGTATTTTGGTAGAGTTGAGGTACCAATCATCACCAATAAGCCATGGACCAATGGAAATCCCATTTTGGGTCCTCTATGTAGTGGTTCTTGCCAGNTCGGCCAGCCTAGTGACCGGAAAAGCCCAAAACCAAGAGCCACTCCCATGGCACCTCACCCAAATCAAACCTCGAGGCCAGCTCACCCAAATCAAACTATGAAGCTCCTCTGCTCTCCAACAAAGCACCACAATGCACCCAAACTTATGCCCTGAGAGCACCCCATGACCTTTTTTATAAAAAGTCACCTCCCACAACCATGGGAGGTGTGCTGAAAATTTTTTTGAGAGGCTTCTCCAAACTCCATAGAGAGCTTCCCTAAGATCCCCTCAATGCATTTTAACCATTTTTCCTCACCCATTCTCATTGTCGGAGCTCAATTTTGAGCTTCGAACCTTGCCGGAAACCAGGATAGAACCCAATACACCTTCACACTCCACCAAACTTCAATTGTTTGCGCCCACACTTTCACAAGAGTGAAAGAAGCCAGAGCCCCATCAAACCCCCTTCCACAGAGCCTCTACCATAGCTCTAGACCAACACCTGAAATCGAGCTTGGTCGAACTCATACCTAGACTTCACACCAAGGCCAGAGACTCAATCCCTAGCCTCCTTGGCCTAACGAATGTGCCGAGCACCTCTGATCGAAGCTTCCCTTCTCAGAGTAAAGGTATAAAACTCCTCCTCCTCCCGAGCTTATTTTGATTCTCCATTTACTTAAACTTGATTTCGTGGTACCTTAGCCGTATAGATGTGTTCGTCTCACTTAGAAGAGTCCATAGTATCAAACCCGAAGTGATTTGGTTGAGTTTAGGCCATGATCTTAAGGTTTTAGTCTGGAAGGGCACGGGATCACTCTATCGGGGACGAAGACGGGGAACCGTTCGATCAAGTGTGTATCAAACGGACGGAGGAGATCGAGCTGGACGGCGCTTCGAGACATGATTAGCAGGCCGAGTCAGCAAGCTACGTGGACGGCGGCGTCCAACCAGAGCGCGCCACGCATGCTTTCGGAGCCGTTGTAGGTTGAGGTGGCATGCGGGGTTTAAATAGAAAAATAGGGGTATTTTCTTATTTATTTAATCCCTAAAACTTCAAAAATACATCACTTTGTGTAAATAAATCACAAAAATAAAATAAAAATACCCTCTTGCTCAGTTAACAGAGGAGAATAAATTGGAATATAGTCCATTTGATGCATAAAATATTTTTAATTAATTAAATACTATTTGGATTTGATTCTTCATGCATATTGACACATCACCTTGGCTTGAAATTTTGACATATTGTAGCCTTTGTGAGGGGAAACCTTCTCCAATTTTCCTAAAGTCATATGAGGTTCTTATATAGAGATCCATATTTTTCAAGTTATTTCACATCATTTTCTTAAAATAGTCATGGAAATTAGAATATTGGCTATTAAATCTTAGGAAATTTTTGGAAGGTCTACCATGACCAGAGAAACCTTTGGAAATAATTTCATGAGTCAAGTCATTTAAAATATCCTTAAATTTTTTAAATACTAAATCACTAAGATAATTAATTTTGAAAAATATAACATTTAAATGACTTGATTTTTGATCTTCAATGTGATTTATGATCCAGAAAACTCATCATAAAGTTTCAAAATATTTTGAGTTCATTAAATAACTTAAATTGATTTTTAAAGATAAATACCACTCTTAACACTTAAATGATTTTTTTAAAAAATTAAAAAATAACTCAAAAAATTATGAAGCTTAGTTTTTTGAGTTCTCTGCGATCAGAGATATTTTATAAAAATAAAATAATATTTAAAATAAAAACTTAATTTTTGGCCTATTTTAACTATTTAAATAATTAAAAATTCATAAAAATCATAGAAATAATAAAACTCATGGAAATGTTCTAAATTGCTTCCTAATCACTTTGAAATAATTAGAATTTTTTTCCTGATTTTATAAATAAAGATATTTAATTTTAAAGCCAATTTTTAAGGCTAAAAAATGAGTTTACACTAAAATAATTCCAATAAATCAAAGAAAAATCAGAAAAATATAAAATTTGTTCCTTTAAGTTCTCTGACCTTAGAGAGATATTTCAAAAATAGAAAGCTTACTTTTCACCACTTAAAACATTTTATTTTTATTAAATAGCCCTGAATGTAAAGTAATTCTAATAAATCACAGAGAATTTAAAAAATTATGAAATTTGTTCCAAAGGCTTCTCTGGTCTAAGTATACTTCCAGTAAAAGTTTTAAGGGATTATAATTTACCTTGGTCAAGTTAGAAATTATCTTTGAAAAATCCTATTTTTGCATTAAAATAAATATATAAATTAAATTAAATTTTAAAAAATCACATTTCTTCCTCTGATATCTCAATTGACCCATGAATGAGATAGGATAAAAATTTCAAAGTCATTTGAATTGAATTTGATAAATTATCAAGTGTTAGAGCCTTAGGGGCAAATGTGTAATTTTGGAAATCTTGCCTTATTTAACATTTAGGCTTAAGTCAAGGAGGGGAATGGGTAACCCATGGTATTAATCAATTTATTTGATGCTTGAAACACAAAGGGGTTAATTGGTAGAAATCAATTGCACTTTCTTAATTAAGATTAATAAATTTCTAAATTATTAAAATTTGGAAGTTTATTAAAATTAAATGATCCTGGACTTAGGGGTATAACTTTTGAAGTCAATGATTAATCAATTTAATACCCCTATGTTAATTTTCAAATAAATTCAAATATGAATCATGACACTTAAAACTTAACCCTCTAATTAAGACACTCACCTAGGTCTTAAGGGCTTAGTGGTGACTTAGGCTAAATTAAAAATTAATTAAACTGTCAAATAAAATCCAAATCATGAATCATGACCACTTAAAGTTTAACCCTTTTCAAAACTAAACACTCACCTAGGTCTTAAGGGCTTAGTGGTGACTTAGGCTAAATCAAAATTAACTAAATGACTCACCTAGGTCTTAAGGGCTTAGTGGTGACTTAGGCTAAATCAAGATTGACTAAAAGAGGGTTAGAGAAATAAGCATAGTTATATCAAACATCCTTGAAACACCACTAAGCCCAATTAGGATTAAAATTTGGCTAAGTGTTCATTAAAATCAAACATCCTTGAAACACCACTAAGCCCAATTAGGATTAAAATTTGGCTAAATGTTCCCCCTTCATGGGTCTATAATTACCCCTAACTTGCCTCTTTAAGGGACTTCACCCACATAATTCTTAAATTGAATCACAAGTGATAATTACCCTATTCTTATATTGAGACATCAATGTTCACTGAGTAATAAGGGTATTCACAGGATGAACCATTAAGCAACATTATAAGTTTAAATGGACTCGAGGCTTTTCACTAATTGGTGGGAGAGAGACATGGACCTGCTTCCCTCTCCTAACTTGTTGGATACCTCAGAGGCCTATTAAACATAATATTTTTAGCTTAATGAAATCATTATTAATTAAACTTTTAAGGACTCACCAAAATGTTAGTTAGGAAAACCCTTAGAACTCTACTTTTCCTGCTCTTCATAAATGCCCTCACATGCATTTCCAAGTTTCAGGTGGTGGAACGAGAAGACTCGCCAGGTACGCTTTTACAGTTTATAGTACCGTCTTTCTTCTGCCTTTTCCTTACATGTTTCATGCTTGCATTTACCTACATAAACTTGCATGTTAACAATAACCATAACCAAAACCATACTCAAAACCAAAATTAAAAATCAACCAAGATAAAATTCACCGCACAACATTCAAAATAAAAAACAACTCAAAATTTAATCACAAACATCACACAAAACCATAACTTCAACTAAGTTAAGATGTCTCTATCGGATGATCAGGAATTCCTTGGAGGAGGTAACCTACAGTTGCTAACGAGGTTTCCCATGGTTTAAATGAAATTATGGAACTCATTAAGTTGAGTTGGATAAGTTCATTTGGACTAAGTGAATCCAATAGAAAATTGTAATGTCGGAACGAGGGAACTGTAGGATCCTAACCGGTGTCGCTCGAATCAACTTTAATATGCCCTCAAAAAATTTAAAAAACTTCAACCATAGGGCCACCTGATTTGATATTTTAACTTGACACACTAGATAACTCAAACTCGTTGCGGCAAGAGCGTGGAGCTAGCTTGTTGGGCAGCACAACCATCTTCAACAGCAAAGCANGTCGCTCTAATCAACTTTAATATGCCCTCATAAAATTTATAGAACTTCAACCATAGGGCCACCTGATTTGATGTTATAACTTGACACAATAGATAACTCAGACTTGTCGTGGCAAGGAGCTTGGAGCTAGCTTGGTGGGCAGCACGACCATCTTCGTCAGCAAAACCTATCTTCACCAGCTAAACCAATCTTCCTTCCTTAGACCTAAACAATAAAGCCATAAGACCTCAAGGTTGCTTGCTTATGCAACGTAAATCCTCACCTTATCTTTAGGTCTTTGCATAACTCTGCTATACAATATAGCCCTAACTCGTCTTAGGATTCCGAGGTGTCGTTTGTCATGACCTAAACCCTCACATCTTCCAGGCTATTGATGTGATCATTTCACACGAATGTAAGCCCTAACTAATAAAATTGGCAGGATGAAACACCTAAATATTTCTCCCCAAAACTGAAGCCAAACATTAGGATAGCTTGGGAAGTCACCGAGGTTCTCCTCTGGATCCATAACATCCCCTAGTCCTTCTTCCTTTGGATTCTACAATAAAAATGGTTCCAAATTTGAACCAATCCCCTTGCACACCTCTATGTTNAGCATGTCTTCCCCAGCTAAACCAATCTTCCTTCCTTAGACCTAAAAAACAAAGCCATAGGACCTCGAGGTTGCTTGCTTATGCAACGTAAATCCTCATTTTATCCTAGGCCTTTGTATAGCCCTGTTATACAATATAAGCCCTAACTCGTCTTAGGATTCCGAGGTTATCATTTGTCACGACCTAAATCCTCACATCTTTCAAGCTATTTGTGTGATCATTTAACATGAATGTAAGCCATAACCAATAAAATTGGCAGGGTGAAACACCTGAATATTTCTCCTCAAAATTAAAGCCAAACATTAGGATAGCTTGGGAAGTCACCGAGGTTCTCCCCTCGATCCATGACATCCCCTAGTTCTTCTTCCTTTGGATTATACAATAAAATGTTCCAAATTTGAATCAATCCCCTTTCACACTTTTGCATCTGATTTCATTGAAGAATCCTACCTTTTGAAATTAATTTTTATCGAGAGTCATCTTAGGTGGCTTTGGTCATTTAAGATGTAATTAACTATAGGGGCTTGCCCTTATAGGAAGCATGTCCGAACCTAGCTTAATATAAACCCTACTTAATCCTTTATATTAAATAGGGGAACTTGTCGGCAAATACAAAGGTTTCACAGACTAAACAGACATCATACTTTCCTTAGTTTATTTTGATCAAGCCTCATCCTCAAGTCTTGTGTTTATCCTTCAGGATAGATACAGGAATTGAGGCATAGTGCTCTTTCATTTTAAACTAAGTAAAATATGGGGTCAGTTTGATTTCATACTTCTATCTCCTTCTGAAGCGCACGATGGGATTTCGATTCCAATGACCGACAGCTTCTTACGGGCAACCCGACAAACCAACCCAAAATAACGCCGACAGCTTCTGGCGACTCCGCTGGGGACAAGATTTTCTCTCCATACAAATAAAAAAAAATATTATCTTCACACATCGGTAATACGTCCATGTCCCTCTTGGACCAAATTACCCTTCTTCCGTTAGCATATTTTACCCATTTCTACCTTGGGAAAGTACAACTAACTCCTTGGACTTCTGGACTAGCTGTTCAACCATCTTTGAATAGAGGGGTTCAAAAGGCCATTAAGGACTCTTTAAATTTTTATGTGAGGTCGGACCCCCAATAGGTGTGTTGGTGGATTAACTCCACCTGGGTATTTTTCTGCCACAAATTGGGTCACGCACTGGGTACCAAACTTTCTCACAACTCCTTTTCACATTTGGTTTGCTACTTCGCAAATTGAACCAACTCGTGTTGTGTTGCACGCACTTGAAATATTAATTTAATTTTACACCCTTTTAAATAAAGATGTTAAAATTACTTGTAAATTAAAGACCCGCACGGTCTACAGATTAACCTCTATTTTTAGTGCTTGCACTTAAGATTATGAGGTTTTCGGCCATATAGCTAACCCTAAAAAACTTTCTATTTCAAAGCCTGTTGCGATGGCTTACCCAACGCTAACCTGTTATTGCAACCTGCCGATGGACCGCAATGCCCGTAACGTCGCTCCCACCATCAAGTTTGGATCTGGATTTGAAGACCTCGAGGTTATCCTCGGGAAAGCCCCATTCATGGTAATGAAGGTCGCTGCCCCGGAAGTTCAAGAGCCATCTACAAAATTCAGTTTGAACTGCCTCTAAGACTTCCCTGCCGGTAAGAAGGCTAAAGCTGTCGTCATCAAGCGTACTATCCCTGTTGCTGCTAAGGAGAAGGAAGTGATGATTGTTGAAGATTTGACTAAAGAATTAACTGTTCCGCCACCCGTGTTTGAAATCGGGTCAAGCTCAGGGACTGTACCACTGACCCGAACTCAAAGGAGGAACCGCAGTAGGAGAATTCAGAGGGCCACCAAAGCCCAGACTCCTGAGAACACACCTGAGGTAGAGGAGCCTCATCAAGTTGAGGAGGTATTATCGGAAATTTACCCACTTCTGCGAGGGAGTAGATTCCATCCTCTAACAGATACCGATGGATATGAGAGTATCCGGAAGATTCCTGCTACATTCCCATCACCTCATGGACATGGAAGAGGGAAAGAAGTTCAGCCCCATCACTCGAGTTAGTGCAGTCTTCAGAAGGCTTGCTATTGAAGAAGGATGTTATGTTAGTGAATTACTTAAACGAGTGGGACATGCAATTTCCCCTCACATGAAGAATGGAATTTTGAAGGATATTAAGTCCGCTAGAAAATCTCGTATGTCGACTATAGAGTTACCTACCAGTGTTTATGTCTGACTCCATTTGGGAAACCGAGTCGATACTGTTATGGTCACCACCAATCATACTACCACCAGAACCACAGGTCGCCGGCCGATTAAATCAAGACTGGGTCCGAGAGGTTTACCCATTATTCTTACAATCATGGAAAGAAAGAAAGATGATTACCTGACACTGTAGCCGATCTACACCACGGGGAGCGTACCTTCCCTCGACATACCAATGCCTCTACTGAGATGCCCCGTCTTGAGGCATCATCTTCAAAAAGGAAGAAGGTATGGGTACATAAGGTCGCAGCACCGATACAGTTCAGTGGGCCTGTAAGAAAAAGAAGCAAAATCAGTGCCTGAAATATTTAACATTGTCGCAACAATAGTCAGCGAGATGGAGGAACAAGTTGAGGATTTCCATCAGGGTCCTCCAGATCTTAAGGCAATCAAGGAATTGATAATTGAAGAAAAAGTTGAGAAACTCAGGATTGAGATTTTTGAGTTAGCTCGAGAACACGAAGTTTCTATCAATATTGACAACGAGGATTTTGATTACATTGATTACTTAGAGGAAGATTTCATGGATGTCCATGTGATCGAAACCAGAGCTACTATATTTGCGTGCGAGGCTCAACCTCACATGGAAGAGAACGCCGTAGATGAGCTGCGCAGGGTTATCCTCCTCAGAGATGAGCAAGTTGTTCTACTGAAGAAAAGAATAGAAGAGATGACTGCAGCTATGATGGCCACCATTCAGGGGCAATCACAAGCACCACGATTGGCTTCTCCAGAAATTAACCAGCCAAAAATCCTACACATCGCAGAAGAAAAAAGGGAGGCTACTTCGACAGATAAAGAAGAACAATCAAAGAAGGATTCGCCATCAGGTGTCATGCTAGAAAAAAAGTTCAACCAAATGTTGAACAAGTACGGGGAATGCCTTAGGCCCAGTCCAAGGGCGGTGCATCAATTTTAAAGGGTAGACCTTATCCGGAGGAATTTGATGTCATGCCTTTCCCCAAGGGCTTTGTAACCCCAAACTTCAAGATACTTGATGGGACAGGAAATCCCAGACAGCACATAGCACATTTTCGAGTCAATTGTGGAAACACAAGGAATAGCGAAGCTCTACTCTGCTAGCAGTTCGTTAGCAGCATGTCAGGGATTGCTTTCGACTCGTACGCTGACTTGCCCAACGAGTCAGTTAAAACATTTTCTAAGTTGGAACAGTTATTTGTGAAAAGATTTGCTGGGGCGCAACATCATTTGTCTATTGGAGAACTCATGATGGAGAAGCAGAAGCCTAGTGAAACCTTGACAGACTATATTTCGAGGTGGAGAAACCATAGCATAAAATGTGAACCTCAGCTACAGGAAGATCAAGCGATTGAGATTCTACTCAAAAGAATTGATGGACCAGTAGCTTTCATGCTTAAGGGACTCACCATCAAATCATTCGAGAAGCTACTCAGTAAAGCCAGCAGTCTGCAAAAAGAAATAAAGCACATGGAGCCGCATGAAAAGGCTAAGGTGACCAGAGTGTTCAAAAAGAAATCAGGGGTAGTCACAACTGGAGCCACATGAAAAGGCTAAGGTGACCAGAGTATTCGAAAAGAAATCAGGGGTAGTCGCAGCTGTCGACAAAGGAAAACAGCCGATAAAGATATATGCAGAAGATCATCGGTAATCCTCGTCACAGTACTCTTAGAAACAGAGCAGTCAATCCAACCAACGACCATCTTAGGAAGGATCACCCCGAACAGCGGGTAAAAGAATATCCCTGTTGGAGCGATAGAAAGCTGTTTTTTCCTTCAAAGATGAAGTTGTACCTAAGATATTCAAAAGCTTGATGAAGAAATCAGAATTCAAACTGCCTGATCCGAAGAAACCCATAGAGGTGGATAAGAAGAATGAACCGAATTATTGCTCATACCACTGGTTGCTTGGGCACACTATAGACAAATGTTTTGTCTTTAAAGACTGGCTCGAGAAGAACCTCAAGGAAGAAAACATTACAATCTCGAAGGAATATTTGAGAGAACCTCAAAAAGTTTCCATAAACATGATTTCAGCTGAGTCAATCTCCCCAATTGATCCATATGTCGGAATAGATGGTTGAAGTACAACTTGGGATGAACTCAAGAAGGTCCTCAATCGGATACAGGATTCATTGAAGCAAACTTCTAAAAATACCTAAGAAGAATGGAATGAGGTATGGAGCAGATCATCCAAGAAGATACTAAACAAGCTACAGTCTGCATCAAAATAAACCTCTATTCAGAGTCTGCAACACACTGAGCCCAATATGAAGATTTCACCAGAAAATTCGTCATCATCTAGGACAAAAAACAAGAAAAAGAAAAGCTTCACTCTCAAGATTGATAGCATGGGGGGTAGGATAGGGGCTGCCTCTACTAGATTGGTTGTCTCGGATTCGGGGAAGAAAGTCCTCGAACCCTTGACTTTGTATGATTATATTTTTGTCCCTCCGGGGTCTTATGAATATAATGGTGGTGATTTTGGCTACGTTCTGACTATTTCTGGTAATAACGTGACTGATTATAACCAAGCTATTTGCGATCTCAACCTCAAAATGATCCTCAAATCGTACTTGAGTCTGATGAACTTGTTGTCAAGTCTAAAGAAGACATCAACGATATCACTTAAGACAGCACTGATAACAAAGAGCCAACTCTCGAGCGTCACGTTACACCGCTCGACATCAACTTAGATCTTTCCAATGAGAAGGAAAAGACACTGGAAGATTCAACAATGTTATCTCAAGAAGAAGAAGTCGCAGAAGTCAACTTAAGGAGCGGAAAGGTGTTACCACCAAGAACAGCTCAAGCAGACAAAGGAAAACAGATAATGACTCGAGAAGAGATACCCCCACCTCTGCCAGTGGAAGAAACGCATAATCAAGATAAAATTGGAGGATCATACAAAGTAGATTACAATGTTCTAGCTCATCTTAGGAAGTTGCCTGCCTGACTAAGCATCTACGACACTCTGATCCAATCAAAGGAGATGAGAGAATCTCTTGCTACAGCTTTGCTTGACCCAGAAATTTTCTTAAATTAGTTGGCTTTTGCTCGTTGAGAGAACAGTCAGGGGTAACCTTTACAGACGAAGACTTGCTGCTCGGTACCACCGACCATAACCGTCCGCTCTACATCTCCGTTAACATTGGCAGATTTGTGTTATCCAGAGTATTAGTGGATCCTGAAGCATCTCTTAACTTGATGAGTCTACGGACGTTAGCATATTTGGACTTCAACATTCAGGAGCTCGTCCCCGATAAGATGATGTTAAGAGGATTCAACCAAAAGGGAGAAAGAGCCCTTGGATCAATCTCATTACTTATGAAAGTTGGAGAACTTGTAACAACCATTAAATTTCATATCATCGACGCCGAGACCTCTCTCAACGCTCTATTGGGTCGACCGTGGATTCATGAGCATAACATAGTTCCATCATCCTTACATCAGTGCATTAAATACCGCAATGATGGTCAAGAAAATTGCATCAAGGGAGAACTGCAATTGTTTTCAGTGCATGAAGTTAGTATCCATGAAGATGATGCTTACTACGTGCCTCTAAAGAAAACTGTCTTCTCGCGCAAAATTTTGAAAAACATAGATAAAGATTCTGAGGGATTAAGAAAAGAAGGTCATACAACTCCGCTTCAACAACCTTCTACCACTCCCTTACAACGAGTTGGTGGAGGTTCTTCTAGTTCACGCACCCAAGGTCGAGGCCGGGGACGTGGACGAGGAAAGATCAATTTAATTGTTGAACGGACTAGGCCAGCTATCAACATTGGTGATGAAGATAGTTCTGAAGATGAGGTAATGATGACAAAATAGAAGAAGCCTCATTACGAGATATCCCTAGAAGATATAGAGAGAAATGAATATGAAACAATGTATGATCAGATAAACCACTATGTGGATACTATGACCCTCACTCTGATTCTCCCTCAAAAGATCGAGAGTTTAGAGGTCAAGGAAGTCCGTAGTGTTGGTTCAAAGCCGATCAAATTTTACCATGCTTCTACCTCTGCTGAGCTTGAAAAACATGTAAATTTGGATGTTGATTCTAATGAATTAATGGAATTGCCTTTTGGTTACTTCTCGCCTTGCGTTCAAAAGTTAATTCAACAGGGACATTTACCAAAACAAATGCCAAAAGATAAATTTCAACTCTTTGAAAAATTGTGGAACACTACAAGATGAACTCCCAATTCAAAAGAAGGTCTTGGATTTGATACAGTTGGACGAGTCGATGATTCTGAATTTTACATGGTTGTTACTAATGAGTCAGAAAAGGATTGTCTCGATGTGGAGGATGACTCTACTGATCAACCAATAAAAGATGCTCTGCCAGAATTTGAGGAAGAAATTAAATCCACTATCGATAAATTGAAAGAGATTAACCTCGGGACTGAAGAACGGCCCCGGCCTACATTTATAAGTTCTCTACTTGATGACGAAGAATCTGCAGAACTAGTCAAATTATTAGCAGAATTCAAAGATTGCTTCGCGTGGAGTTATGATGAAATGTCAGGACTATCAGCGGAGGTTGCAGTCCATAAACTTGGGGTGGACAAGAATGTAACCCCAGTAAAACAAGCTCCAAGGAGAATGCGCCTCGAGATAGAACAATAAGTCATCGCCAAGGTAAAGAAATTGATAGACGCCAATTTCGTTAAAGAAGAGCAGTACCCCACATGGTTAGCAAATATTGTACCAGTTAAAAAGAAAAATGGGCATATTCGCATTTGCGTCGACTTCAGAGATTTGAACAAGGCATGTCCAAAAGACGAGTTCCCACTACCTATACCGAAAATGATGGTGGACATCGCTTCAACGCATGAAATTTTCTCCATCATGGACAGATTGTCGAGGTATAACCAAATCAAAATGGCTCCCGAGGATGCAGCGCTTACAGCTTTCAGAAAAACGATTGGAATATTCTGCTACATAGTGATGTCATTCGGCCTAAAGAACGTCGGAGCAACGTATCAGCGTGCAATGAAGAAGATTTTTGACGATCTCATTCACAATCAAGTAGAATGCTACGTGGATGATCTAGTCATCAAAAGTAAACAGAAAATAAACCATTTGTATGATTTGAGGATTGTGTTTGAACGGTTACGACGATATGACCTTAAAATGAATCCCTTAAAGTGCACCTTCGGCATCACCTCCGGGAAATTTCTAGGATTTGTTGACCTTCATCGGGGAATCGAGATCGACCCGAATAAGATTAAAGCTATCTTAGAAATGCCTCCCCCTAAAACCATGAAACAGTTACATTCCTTCTAGGGGAAGTTGGCATATCTGAGACGCTTTATTTCTAATTTCAGGTGTCAGCCTTTCTCGGCATTAATTAAAAAGGATGCCAAATTTATTTGGGAAGAAAAATGTCAGCTAGCCTTTGAGGACATTAAACAATATTTAATGACACCTCCTGTTTTGGTAGCCCCTATCCTAGGGAAAACATTGATACTTTATACCGCGGCTTTGGATGACTCTCTTGGAGCCCTCTTAGCCCAAGTCAATGAGGAAGGAAAAGAAAATGCTCTCTACTACTTGAGTCGTCATCTAATACCGACGGAGGTAAGGTATACACCTATTGAGAAGCATTGTTTGGCGCTAATTTTTTTCCCTCAAAAGCTTAGACATTACATGCTTTCTCATAAGATCACCCTAATTTCGAAAGTTAATCCATTGCAATATTTGATGACCCGACCAACACTCTCCAGACGTTTAGTGAGATGTTCAATGATCTTATTGCAATTTGATATAACTTTTGTACCCCTCCGTGCTATCAAGGGATAGGTTTTAGCAGATTTTCTCGCTGCACACCCACTGCCAGCTGGGTCCTCTCTCAATGACGAGTTACCGGACGAGTAGATACTACAAATAAAATTTTCTAGTGCACAGCACTGGAAAATGTACTTCGACGGTGCTTCATCAGCCAGGAAAAACAAGGGATCAGGCACAGTTATACCAGGCAAGGCAGAGATCGGTTTGATCTTTATCACGCCAGATAAGGGTAAGTTGAGGTTTTCGTACCACCTGACGGAGCCTTGTACCAACAATGAAGCAGAATATGAAGCCTTAATCACCGGTTGGAATTGGCATTTCATGGATATAACAAACGTTGTCATTTATGGTGACTCTCAACTTGTCATCCAGCAAGTCGCCGGGCAATACAAAATTCTAAAACCAAGATTAGCAGAATACCATCTGCACGCTATGAAACTCCTAGAGCAGATTCCTGAGGTGACTTTCTACCGGATTCCTCGGGGAGATAAAGCTCATGCCGACGCTTTAAAAAAACTCGCTAAGGAAATGGCGTGTCCCACGGAGGATTCCATCAAAGTCACGGTGCAAGGAAGACGAGTCTTGTCTCGAAGTGACTTCGAAACCCTTCACAAACTTGGAAAAGAAGAAACTGTAAATACAGTTGCATACATCAACAAAGATTGACGCAAGCCATTAATAGAATAATTGCATACTAGAAAGCTACCAGATGACAAGTCTGAGGCACACCACATCATAAGAAGGGCCATGTCTTACCCCTTGTTGGGAAATGTTCTCTACAGAAGATCGTTCANTACAATGCTCTTTCATTTTAAACTATGAAAAATATGTGGTCAGTTTGATTTCATACTTCAACGTCCTTCCGAGGCAGGCGATGGGATTTCAATTTCAGTGATCGACAGCTTCTTACGGGCAACCCCAAACCAACCCGAAATAACGCCGACAGTACAACCAATCATAAAATAAACAAAAATCTAAATAAAGCATCACCAATCATCATCATCTTCTTCTTCTTCTTCCACATCCAAATTTTGCTGCTGATATGGGGTAAAAATAGGGTGAGTAGGAAACTGAATTGAGTGATCACCCCTCATGTATTTGACCATCGCATCATTATAAGCAACATCATATTTGAACTTTTGTCTTATCAAATCATCATTGTGTACATTTCTGGCCTCCATATTTTTCAATCTACTTTCCATTCTCAAGATATCTCCTTGTTGGATCATCATCTGCTCCATAAGTTCCTGGATAATAGGGGTACTAGAAGTAGTACTTGAAGTAGAATGAATATCCCTGGTCGTACTACCAGTTCTCCATCCAACATGAGCATAAGTCTTTATATTGGCAAGCCCAATAGGTTTTAGAGGTTCAATCATCTCCTCATCCATTCTAAAATCAACTCCTGTCTATTCACATAGTGTGAAGATTAGGACAAGGTGTGCTAAACCACCAATATTCTCTCTCAAAGCAATAAATTGTGTGTTTCTATAAGTAATAGAGCCTACATCTATCCTTCTCATCTGCTGGATACAAAAGTTCAAGATGACTCTATCCTCACTATGATTTTTTGTTAGTATCATTCTACCAGAAATAAAGTAGTGTCAGGCCTTAGATACTATATTTAACATAGAAAGAGGAAAGTTTACCTTAACACCATGCTTCACCTTCCAAGCTCCTCTTCTATCAATAAGAAAAGAAATAACTTCATCTAAGGCCTCATTCATAGCAAAAAACGATTTGTACTGGTAGCTATAAACATCTTCTAACTAATAAAATTCATTAAATTTTCTTGGTGTAAACTTCACCATTTTCCCACTTACAAACACATAGTCTTCATAAGTCTCCTTAAAATTGGCGTAGAACTCCATCACTACACCAATACTAGCCTCGGCAGTAAAGTAACAAAAATTCTCCCACTGCCAAGCATTGATTATTCTTTCTACTTCTCCACCTGGAATTTTAAATCCTTGATCTGGAATTACTTTTTTAGTTGTAAGTAGACTATTGAAACAAATATTGGCCTTGTAATTGACAAACTTTTGATCAATAAAATCCACCTTTCTCTTTCCTTTGCTCATTCTTTGTGCCATGATAATCTACGAAAATTTGATAAAATCCAAATAAATTTCCAAAAATATTGAAAATCACAACATGGAACATTTTAAACTTAAATCTACTAAGTAAGAGTTCTTCACTAAAGGATTTTCTCAAAATCATCCAAAAAAATTTCAAAATTTTGGATCTCGAAAATGTAAGATAATCATTAGTGAAAATAAAAAATTTTTAGTTCAAAGTGTAGCCCTTACCTAGAGAAGATGAAATCCAAACTTTGTTTGCCTTAAAATCGCCTCAAATCTGAGCAATAGCTAGCCTTAGGTGCAAAAACTGGAGGTTGAAGGTGACTAAAGAGGTAAAAGTGGTGTTTTATTGTGTAAATCACAAATTTTAAGGTGTTTGGGTGGTTTTCGGGTCGAGGGCTCTATCGGTGTCCGTACCAGTGCCGTCTTAGCTAGTGGCCAAAAAATTCATTTTTCTATTTTTTCAAAATTTCAATTTTCTTTCAATTTACTCCAAAGTCTTTTTAGTCTTTTTAAACACTAATTTTCATCTTATAATAATTCACAAATAAACATTTTTATAAATAAACAACAAACTAACTTTTATATATGAAAATACACTTTTTACAAATACATTTTTCTAATCACACTTCCACATACATAAAGCAAAAAAAAATATAATTCAGTATCAAAATCAAGCCACAACACTAAAACACTAACTCAAAACTATACATACAATCAAAGTCAATAGAGTTCTAAAGCAAAGTAAAGTAAAGTACACAATCACAATAAATAAATAATTACTTTAAGGTTTTTGAGAGTCAAACTTCTTCAATTATTTTGGTTCATCTTCAGTATTTTCTCCTCCTCTAATATCTCCTATATACTAGTAATGGACGTAAAAATTGTAGAAAGGTCAGCATGGGAATTGATCAGTCAAATTTTGATCGATCCATTCATTTTTCTTGAACATCTGCTCCAATCCTGCTTCAATTATTCTAGTATGATCAAAGTTCTCATTCATCCTTCAATCTAGGTGATCAAAAAGGTAGTTGAGATTTCTTATTGCATTCGTAATACTCTGAATTTCTCTTTCTATTTTCTTCATTTTCTTCTCCAAAGTTATTGAACTTCAAACTGTTTGCACAATTAAGGGTTTTGAAGCATGTGATGAATGATCCAAAATAATATTTAATGCTTCATTCCCATTCCCAATGAAATTTTCATCAATAGGAATCATGGGATCCCAAAGTAATAAAACTTTCTCCTAACTTTCATATGACACTTGTGATTGACTACAAAGAAAGAAAATTGTGGAAGGATGCCTCAGTCCATATATTGGCCCATTCATAATAATAACCATAACAAATTTGAACTTAATCGATCTGACATCAATAGGCTTTTTCATTTGAATGCAATAGTTTAAAATGACATTTTCTCTTGTAACTCTACTAATCTTCATGACAGGGACTAATTTTGCTGATATGAAGAAATGTCAATGTTTTGATATTGGATTAAGCAGTGACATGAAGAAACTAACGTATCCCTCAGCTCTGATTTCCTAATTATCATTTTCATCCCTCAAAAAATTATATACATCTTGTATCATATCTGGGATAAAATTTGTATAATGAAAGATTGGAACATTTTATATCATATACAACTCATTAATTCAAGCCAGAGTAAATGGTACAGTCTTAACTCGAATGAAGACGACTCCTTGGGTAATTCCATGTGAGTTAACATATAATTCCTTTACCACTGGTACAACAATAGCAGCGCTAGTGTAACATAGAACTTCCCAACACCTTAATACAATGATTTTCTCAATATGCAAGCTTGGATTACTCAATCCATGATTGACAAAGTATCTCTCCTTGATAAGTCTCTTTTTCGTGATGACTGTGTCGTAGAATCTCTGTGCGTCAAAATTGATACACTTTCTTCTATTAAAAACTCCATACATAGAAGTATTTCTGGAATTGGAAGCTATGAAATTCAAAATTAAGAATTTTCTGATCGTCCAATGCAGTTTTAAGGCCTTTAAAAACACGTCTCAGTGCCATGGTCTATAAAGGAGCTATTTTAATTCTCTACCTTGATTTAGTGTTATAGAAAATTATTGGCTAATCTTAGGTTTAGTCCCTAAATCCGTGGCTAGGCTAGGAGGATATTCTTTTCTTCCCCCAAAGGCTAACTCTCGCTTTACTTCTTAAACTCTAAGATCAAATTGGGGATTTTAGTCTATCACCCTAAAAATCTCTAATTCTATACTGAACAATGTACATTTCCCAATTTATTTACACTTAATTTCATGAACAAAATACTCCTTCATGGACTTAAATGTGATTCTCACTATGTTGTAGAACTCATACTCCATTTCCTGAATGATATGTTTCATAACATATTTTTACAATTCAATTGGCTAGATTAAAAAGTAAATTAAGGGTAGAGTTTAAAAACCATCACAATTTATTTTATATTTTAACATTGGCACGTCAAAATTATCTCTTCATTTCACCATATCTCAGAGTAGGGAGAAAGATAAAGGAAACTACTCAGACTTCATGAGAAAGATATAACGGAACACAAATTTCATATATAAAAGAAAGTTCATACTCCAATAATAAACATACAAGACTTATCTGAAACTCTTTCTCAAAGAAAATCCCTTATAGTCTCAATTAAGAAATGTACGAAGAAGAAATCTCTCACTTCTCTCCCTCTCCAACAATCTTACAGAATAATTCACACTTAAACTCACCACAAAAACTCAAAACTATAAAGAAATTAAATGACTAAGGGTGTGGAATGGCGTGGAAGGATGCAAAGTGGCATGAAGAGGGGCGAAGAGATGTGAATAAAGACCAAGAGCGAGCGGAGGAGTGAGAAGAGAGTCTTTTCTGATCAATTTAGGCTCTAAATAGAGGCTAAGGTTGGTTTTCCAATAGGTGTATCCAAAAGCTCTTCAAAAAGCATCCAAATTCATCAAATCTTTTAGAAACAGGGTCTGCACCGATACTAGCACCATCAACGCCTATGGTAGTGTCATCAGTGCAAGTGGCCATTTAATTAAATCCATGTTCTCAGTCAAACTGCGTCGTCCATGCTTAGTTTGGCGCCGTAGGCGCTGAACAATTTTTCAATAACTTCATTTTGACTCCAAATTTCATCATTTTTGCTTCTTTTTTGTTCTAAGTCCTAAAAATCAACAACCTGTAATAAAATATGAAGAATATCTTCCTTTAAAGTTTAATATCACAAAAAATGAGTATAAAATATGGGTCTAAAAATGCATATATTTTATTGTATCAATTTATCATTATTGTATACTGTGAATCTTCCTATTTTGTTGTACATGCATGCTTGACATATAGACTATGATGCTTAACATGTTATAATTTTTGAAATAATATAATATTGTGAAATGTATGTGTGCAAGAAAAACTAGCTACCATGATTAAGTTGGTGAAGAGATGTTTTCTTGTGCAGGAGAATAGGCTGATAGCTTTCCTTTAAATGGGTTAGTGGTTTAAACTTGATATATATTGAGATTTATAAGGGGTGAATATGATATGATATGAGTGCCGACAGGTGGGGAGTGATGACCCTTGTGTACTATATGACAGGCTACAAGTGTGGCAAGGCACGGGCAACTCACGCAAGAATACACGGTGTATCAATAAGACCGGGTTGGAGTATAGTTATCGATCCCACAGGAACTAGGTATACTTAATTGTAAAGAATTTCTAATTTACAATTGTCAGGCCTAGCTTTAATATTGATGATTTAATGAATTCCTAAAGTTTTTAATCCTAAGTTATCAAGTTCAGAAGATCTTATGCTAACATCAACTAAAAGTTAAGAGTATTTTAAGTGCTTGAGAAGTTCTCTTTGGAATGGTTTTATAGGAAATCAGTGCAAAAGTATGACAAAATTGTAGGTGACATACAAGAGCATCACTCATTTTCAGCCCCTCCTAGTAATCTAAGGAAGTTTGGCTACAAATATGGTTTACTTCCCAAATTCCAATTTCTAACATATTTTAGTAATTTCTCCCAATATGTTTGCATTAACCTAGAGAATATATCCTATTCTCCTTAATTAATTTGATTAAACTAGTCAATTTCATTATGATCTCTTCTGAGTTTCACAATTCATGACAGGTATGTAGACATCCATTTTTTATGCAATACATACGGAACATCTTTTTAAAGTAGCATGGGACAATACTAAAATCATACATGGCTTATTGTGACTCAAAGAGCTCATAACGCCTTTAAGAAAGTGCTTCAAGCATACTAGTTGATGGTTGCACCACTATAGTTATGCTCTTAGGTGATCATCACCAAGGTAGCATTATTTTTTGATGTCATGCTCGTTGATGTTCATTCCTACATCATGGAGACGTGTCTTGTTGATACATATGTTCTCGTGATGTAGTCTCCCGACAAACTTACCTCACATGTGCTTGTACCTTAATCCTAAGGTCCAAATAAAAATAATCAATATTAAAACTGCCTTACTCAATGATATGCATATAGACATTTTCATGAGCCCTGGAGATGCATTTACAACATCAATGAAGGTTTGATGATCATGTCTTGCTCATATTCGGTCCTCTGAAGTTAACACAAGCAAATCCCTTTGATATAATTTTTTTGAAGCACAACTTATATGAGGTCCAGTGTGACCACGCCTAAATTTAGCATGGCCATGTCCAACCCTTAGCATGAGCATGCCCAAAATTAGGCGTAACCTCGATGAGGATTTGCTAAGTGCCCAAAAGCCTTATAGAAGGCATGTCCATGCCTACTTCGAGCATGTACATGAAAACCTAACAAAGCCTTCAACATAATTATGTTTGGGTGTGGACGTGACCACGCCTAAAATATGAAGAGGTGCCCAAATCCCTCAAATGGCGTGAACACGCCAACATAAGGCGTGACTAACTCGACCCACAATTACATGTATTTTTAATCTCCAAATTTTTGCCAAAAACTTGTCCCAATTTATATTTAGCGGCTAATGTGAATTAATGAATTTATATAAAAAATAAATAATAAACCTTAACACTAGAGGTACTATACAAGTATACACATCATTTCAAGTAATATATGATTTTTCTTAAAATTCCAGTATCGATTCTATAAGGAAAGTTGAATTCCTTAAATTAGACTAGCAAAATTCTATCTAAATTGCAGGTAAAATGAAAGTAGAACAATGTTGATATGATTGCAAAGGTTAAAACTAAATTAAATTTGAAAGAAAGATTAAGATTAATAGTTAAACAAAGTAAATTTAATAAGTTTAAATATTATGAAAAGATCTTTTCCCTTGCAAAGAGATATTAATCTGTGTAGGATTTGACTCACTAAAATAAGATGATGTATGATGACAAATAGGTGTATTCTTATTCTTTACCTCCTCTCGGTGCTAGCAAAGAACATTTGCTAATTTAGAGTTTTTCACCAGGTTGTGTAGTAGTGATGAGTATATTCTGGCCTGTCATTTCCATATTATCCACTATGTCATCTCTATAGGACCTATTAGGGACCTTTACTATCTAAAGTCTAAACTAAATTGATAAATAAGATCTAGTCTTTAACAGCTAGCAAAAAACATGACCCAAATAATATTTAACAGTTAGCAAAAAAATTGAATATGATTAAAATTAAGGAAATAGTATTCTCGCTAGGGATACTACGCAATTGTAAGTATTATTTCAAGTATTATAGAGTTTTTTTAAAATCCAAGTATCGATCCCACGAGAAAATCGAAAACAAGAAAACAATGAAATGAAATACAAGAATTTTAACTTTAAGAAAAATTTATTTATCATAGTTATTAAGATTATCAAACTTAATTTCCTTTTATTTTCCCTTGATTTTATATTTTAACTGTCATTCATCATTAGAGTTCTGTATCGTTCTTTGTTTGTTATAATTTAGGACCAACACGTGGTTATGCGGCTTTTCATCAATCATACAATTAAGATAAGTTAACAAAATATGCTAAAATCCAAAATAGCTTTGTTAAATGGCCTCAAACATGCAGTACAACTAATCATATATTGAAACTGTCCAAAAAAACATGCTGAATACATCGGTGGAAGCTGTAGTATTATATATTGTATCCTCTCTGCTCTGACGCAGTGTAAAAAGTAAAAAGTGTCTGTTCACTAGGGTAAGCTCATGATCAAGCTAGCCTTCTAAGCCACACTTTAGGACAACAGTTCTCTCACATATACTTAGAGGTACAACTATCTCACAGCTCATACGGGCGTAATTCTTCTAACTCCAAGTCTGACTAGAATCCATATGATATCTTGTTGTCATTCATTCTTCGCAATGTGGTTAAGACTCTATGGTGTGACACTTCAGGGATGTAGTGTTTTGCCAGGTCTACTCTATTTTCTTTTAAAATCAGCACTAAACCAACTGGTAGTGGAATTTCAACTGACTCTCTGAACTCTCCGGGTCCAACAATATTTATCTCCCTTTCAAACAATATATTTCTCTTACTCATGAAAGAAACTGTACAAAATGGTTTGATGAAGTCATGATGATCGATGTGGGGAGGAATGCAGTCTCCTTCTTCACATGTGTTAATTATATAGCTGTTTGGGATGCAATCCACTGGCAGTATACTCCATGTTACCATCTTCTTAATCATATGTTTTATTGCCGACGACAGGGGATCCACCTCATTATATCTCAGAATGCCAAGGGGTTTTCTTACGTGTACTTAATAAAGTTATAACAACATCCACACTGGAAGGTGATCCTTCCTTTTCTGTGCATCCACTTCTGTAGTTCTGAATATGTCCTCTTCATCAATAAACTACCTCGGCCTCTATCCCTTAAATAAAAAATGTTATAAAGTATCTTTCTTTTATCTCTCTCTAAGAATACTCCAGTATGTAGTCCCAATCCTTCCAGGATATTAATGATTTTTTTTCGGATCACCTCGTAATACTCAAACTCCTACTTTTGGACCCTGTTCATCCTTTCTAGCTCCGATGTAGGAATCTTCTACAAACTTCAAGGTTGCTTCTATCTAAACCTTTAGAGGAATCCATGATGGTGGTGGCTCTATAAACTGCGGCATGTTTGGCTCAACCTCTGGGTGGTCTGCACTTCTGAACTTCATGTTGGTAGTTGTGTATTCTTCAAACTTCCCACACCACTCCAGGTGGAGGATGTTACACTCAGGGCATTCTGTAAATGTTCCTGTTGACGGTGTTCTTCTTATCATTTCTAAATTACACATGTGGCATCCCACACAGAGCTCATCGGGGTTCCCCAAAGATGTAGGCTCTATAAATGTCTCTGGCTCGTCCTCTGTGATAGGCATACTGGTGGAAGTCTCTTTTAAGTTTTGATTAGACTTCTTCTTCATAAAATGAAGCAAGCATTGTAGCTGCTTCCTTGGCATGTCTCTTTTCCAGTCACTCTAAGGCTCTGTGCTTATGACTGTTGACAATTTTGAGCTGCGTCCTCCTTAGTGGTGCATCAGGAATCCTTTTTGTGGAAGCAGTGATTAAGTCCCTCGTTGGCATTGTAATCATTGATTGCAAGTGACCGACCCTTTTCATCGTGTCCTGTGTAGCTAGAACTTTCTCTACCATCTTTCTCATAAGTGTAAAATCTTCTCTAACACTGATTCTTAGTAGTGACTGCAACCCTTCTGCTTATTGGCGGCTGACTATACTCATTAGGGGGCTTTCATAGTTTACATTGACTTGACCATAGTCTAAGTCAAAATTCACAAGGCCACTCTATGCTACCTTATTTTTGTCAAGTGTAAGAATTAAGCCATCTTTAAAAGAGAAGATCAACTTCTGACTCGATATTTTCCTGCAAAAGACAGGAAAACATCAGTGCACTGAAATTCAAAACGAACAAGAACAATAACAAATTATCTTTAAGTTGATTTTAGGATCATACAGGTACAACTATCTTATTTAATTTAATTTGGTGAAATTCAAAATTAAAGGGAAGATTTGAAAATGGAAATTTAGATTTTACTTTATTAAAATTTATTTTATTACAAAATTTTAGACCCAATCACAGATGCTGGCAAAAAATCCATCCTCAGAATAAGTATCACTTTCAAAATTCATCCCAGAGAACCTTAAGTTGTATAATATTTCTTAAAATATTTCCCATTGACTAGATAACATAGGCCTTTTGATACATGACACACCTAAAAATTATATAATTTTGCATAAATATTTTATGCTCAATTTTAATGATTTTTAATGATTTTACACTTTAAAGGAAGGCATTTTGCATAATTTTTGTTTCAGGTACAAAAAATGAACTTTTGGAGAAAATAAAGTAAAAATGATGCAATTTGGAGTAAAAACGAGCTAGAAAGAAAATTCTAACTTGACACATTTCAATATGTCTTTCTATGCTTAATATACTTTACATTTCTCACATATTTTTTAATAAAATTACACTTTAAAGAGAGGTTATTTTTATGCTTGTTTTGTAGGAATATCTGTTAGGAGTAAAACATAACTGAAGCAGGGAGAAACGGAGTTGAAACGGAGACAAATGAAGCAAAATAGTGGAGCTGCTGTAGAGTGGTACATGATGCGCTAGAGATGAATTTTTGCATATTAAGACGGTTTGAGACAAATTTTGGGCAAATTTTCAAAGGGACACTTGTTCTAAAAACCTCTTGGAGTGATTTAATGCATCTAAACACTTTGGAAGGTTCTTTTATGAAGGGATATGTGCCTCTTGGATCAATGGACATGTCTTTTGAATTCAAAAGACTTGATTTTTGGATGAAATTTTGAATTCTTTTTGGAGGGAGGAAGCCTTTTATAAAAGAGAGGGAAGTTTAGGGCTTGGAGAGGAGTTTTGGAGTGGTGTGTGTGTGTGTGTCTTTGTGTCGGTGTGTGTAAGTGGCATGAGAGTGTGAAAAAGGAAAAAGAGAGAGAGAGAGAGAGAGAGAAAGAAAGTCAAGGGCTTTGAGATTTTCTTCAAGGATTATAAGAGGAGAGGGGAGGTGATAGATTTCTTCTTCATTACATTTCTAGGAGAGAATTGAGAGTAGTAGTAATGAGAGAAAAGCTTGAAGAGAACTTCAAGGGATTTGTTTGGGAAAGATTGTGAGACAAGTTGCGTCTTTTATTTCTTTTATTTTGTAACCTAATTTTTATTAATGAAATCTGTGTTTTGTCGTATTCTTCTCATGAATTTTGAGTTGTCTTCTTTATCCTTCTTCCTACTTTGAGATATGATTTTGTGAAGAATTGATTTTGTTTTATATAGTTTTAAATGTCAATAATTTGTGAAAATTTGAACCATATCTTCATTTTATTTTTGATTTGGCCAATTGAAATATTAAAATGTGTTAAAAAAACATATGTTCTGAAAGGGCTATGATTTTTACAACATGGGGATAATCACATTTGATTTCATGGGAGAGTATTTCATTCACAGGGTTGAGTGAAAATAAATATGGAAATATGCTTTATTGGATGCAAAATTAGAAATTTTGACTAAATTGCAAATACCTAATTTAGTCAAGTTGATTGGAAACTGATGCAAGATTGTTAGCCCACAGATGAGGGAGTAGTGTGAGCTCTGGAGTTTTAGCCAGTATCCTCCCAACCTAACCACAAAATTAGGGACCAAATGCTAGATTAATAACTATTATTTATGCACTCGGAAGTGGGTAAAGAATAGGATTGCTCCTATTTGACACAAAACAAATCTTATGTATAATTTGAAATGATTTTGATTTCTTCACAATCCATATACTCACTGTAAGGGGAAGGATGCTTTCTTAAATTTGAACTCTACGTCACAAAACTTTGTTTAGTCTTAATAAATTTAACTTTGAAGTTTAGAAATTAGTTTAGTAAACTTAGTTGTTATAGTTACATTTCTGTTAGCATTCATTAAACCCATTTTAACATGTCTTTCTTACTTTAATTTTTGAAGTTTGAATGTTGTGATTTATGTTATTATCATAAGAATTTCCACCTTCCAAACTAATACTTGATAGTAGTAGACTAGAATTAGCCTAAAGGATTTCTTACTAAACTTCTCTGTGAGATCGATACTGGGGTTTTTAAAGAAAGTCCTATATTACTTGAAGTGATACGTGCACTTGCGTATAACCACTTGTGTGTAAACAATTTATTAGTTTTATAACATTTTTATTTTAACCGCTAAATATGAAGTAGGTCAAGTTTTTTGCCATATTTTGAAAGCTAAATTACTGCGTAATTTTGGGACGGGTCAAGCTTTTGACATTATTGCTGGGGATTTAAATTAACATAAAACACACACAAAAATAGCACACACTAAGGGCACATCAATACACCTAAAATATATAGTATTTTTATACACATTTTTATACCTTTTTTTGAGATATTGCACTTTAATGAAATGTAATTGTGTGTTTTTCTTTCAAGTACAATCAAATGGAAGAAAAACATTAAAAGGAGTGAAAAATGGTCAAATTTAGAGAGAAAATGAAGAAAGTTGAAAAAAAGATCTAAGGCGCCTAAGCACACAAGATTTATGCATTTGCGTCAGAGAGCCGCGTCTAAGAGTCAAGTACCCCGCGCTTAAGTGTCAGAAGTAGTTATTTGATGATTCATTGAATTTAGACTAATTTTTGAAGAGGTTTTTGAAGCAAACCTTGATAAAAACATGGGAAATATCTGATGAACACGAAAATTCATTCAATTGGCTTTTGAGGAGGCAAATTCTAGAAGATTCATTGAATGGAGACACCTTTTTGAAGAGACATCAAGGCACCCCTTGGATTTTTATAAGAAAAGACTTATATTATCCAAGAAAAGAGACCACCCACCCATCATATTTTACAGCCATCATTCATCCAAGTAACCGCCTCTGTCGCTGCCGTCGACCACTTTCTTTTTATTTTGAGTGTTAGTGTGTATTATGAGTGAAGGAAGAGAATTTAAAGTAATTTCAAGACATTTGCTGGAGAGGAATTGAGATAAGTGCTTATTTTTTTACTACGCTTGGTTTTAATTTAGATTTCTTATTTGTGTACAAGATATCTACTTTTAAACTCATGCGTGGTTGTGTTTTCTCTATGGATTATGTATAGTTTTCTTTATCTTTTTCCTTAAAATGATAAGTGATTAAGTGGTTAAAGGATGTTGTGTGAAGTATTAGACTTTAATGTTGGAAGAAGTTGTGATGATTTAAAACCTTACACTTCATTTACCTCTTGATTTGGCCAATTAAGATGTTAATATCTGTTGTGAGAACATGTAAAATTCGAGTTGGTATTGTCTCAATCAATAAATAGTTATAATCACATAATGATTTCATGAATGAGAATGTAGTTCATGGGGTCGAATGCAAATAAATAGGGAAATAAGATTTTTAAGGGTGTAGAATTAGAGGACATTAAAGTGACAGACTAAAGCCCCCAATTTGATTTACAGTTTTAAGTTTTTATACGAGATGTTAGCTCCCAGGTAGAGGCAGAAGAGGGAACTCTAGAGTGAGAGCTGGTATCTTCCCTACCTTACCAGTCTTCAAGACTATTCAAATTATAAAATAACCAATGTTCTTTATAGCATCTCTAGTAAGGGTAAAGAATATAATTGCTCCTATTTGACACAACACATTTAACATACTTCTACAACATAATTCTTATACTTATTACTGATTCATGATAAGAAAAAATATATTTTATTTATATAGCCTTCATCTTGCAAGTAGTTAGTTAAGTTAATTAGTTGCTTAATTTATTTACATAAAATAAAAATTACAAAAAGAATTGAATTTTCATTCTTATTATAGCATCTTAAGTTTATGTAAGAATATTTGGTGAAGTTGCTTAATTTCTAGATTTCTAAAGTGCATATTGTTAATCTCCCTGTGGGTTTGATATTTGGGGCTCAATCAAAAGTCTTATATTACTTGACAATGATATGTATACTTACGTAGTATCCCATATTTAAATATTATAATTGTATTCTTATTTGTTTCATAGTGGAAAACTTACGTAGCTTTTGCTTTGGATCAAGTTTTTGACTTTGTTGCAAATTATGAATAACTATTAAGGAAATTAAACATAAAATTACATGCATCACATCTTACATCTTTACTGAAGAATTAAGATCAATAACCAAGGCATATTTGTTGTCCTGTAACTTGTCCTATTGGTATTAACTCTTGTTCATTCATAGTCACAGTAACTCCTCCTTTCTTATAAACATAGTGAATCAGACTAACTCATTCACTATCTGAAAAGGGGTAGATAATTCCAGCATCTAACCACTTTAAAATTTTTTTCTTAATAACTTCCTTTATAATATGATTTAATCTCTTTTAACAATCACCTCTGGGTTTGCAGTTATCTTCCATATGAATTCTATGCATACAAAATGAAGGCATAATTCCTTTTATATCAGCAATTGTCAATCCAAAGGCTTTTTTGTAATTCTTCAAAGTTTTCATCAAACTCATTTCTTATTCTAAAGTTAATATTAAGGAAATTATAACAGTTAATGTTGAGGAATCCCCAAAGAAGGCATACTTCAAATGTTTAAGAAGTATCTTCAACTCAAGCTCAGAAGGTTTTTCAATTGATAGACAAAAAGATGTATATTTTTCTGTCGTGCAAAACTTCAATACTTTCTCGAACATAATTTGAATCTTCCTTATGAAAATCTTCACATTGATCTAATTCTTCTTCTTTCTCGTGCTCCAACTCTTTCATTTCAGATTTATCTTCATAAGTTATTTTGAAATGACATTCACTTAAATATCTTATTACATCCATTCTATAACATTCATCATCTTTACCTTTTGCAGGATATTTCATTGACTTAAAAATATTAAATGTAAATGTCTGATCATTGACGTGCATAATTAATTCCTCTTTCTGTACATTTATCCTTGCTCTTCTTGTAGCTATGGAATGCCTTCCCAAAATGATAGGTATCTCCATCTTCCTCCATATCTAACACAATGAAATCAACATGAAAGATAAATTGATCCACTTTCACTATGCATCTTCTATAACTCCTTTAAGATAGGTTATTGAACGATTTGCTAACTGTAGAGTTACAGCAATAGGGAATATTTCTCCTAATCTCAATCGTTTAAATATTGATAATGGCGTAAGGTTGTTTCTTGCACCTAAATTAAATAAAACTTTGCCATAAAAAATGTCTCCTATTGCACATGAAATTGTAAAGCAACCAAGATCTTTAAGCTTTTTAGGAAGCTTTTTCTGAATTATAACATTGCATTCCTTACTAAGTGCAACTGTCTTGTTATCTTTGAACTTCCTATTCCATTAAGAATATCTTTCATAAACCTCACATAGCTTGACATTTGTTTTAAGGCTTCTACAAATGGAATATTAATTATAAGTTTCTTACAAACTTCCAAAAATTTTGAAAATTGTTTATCCAACTTCTGTTGATGGAGCCTCTGAGGAAATGAAGGTGGTGATTTTTCAAGTCAACTTTAAGTGAAGAAATATGTCTCTCTAAATATGTCGGAGCATCCTCTTAGGGCTCTTCAATTTCTTTTCTCTGTACTTCAATCTCTTTTTGAACCTTGTCTTCCATTTCTCTTCCACTTCTAAGAGCCCGTTTGGAGCTGCTTATTAGTGTGGTGGGCGTTCCGAAAATGCTGAGCAGGAGTTTGTTTTGCGCATATGAACGGCAGTACAAAATCATTGATGTCATTTCTTCATTAATAATGGCCACACTTCAGAGGCCGCTTTCCGCATTTTGTTTGAACTTATTACCTTCCAGCCCTCAATCTCATCCCCGATACTTTCCTAAATCGTGCTTCCTCTTGATCTTCTTCTCGTGAGTTCTCCCAACCATTCTTGGTTGCAATTTCTCCCACCTATCACAGGCATAATTTCTCTCAACCCGTCTCGATCGCGATTCCTCCAACACTCAAAATGTTGCGCACAATTCCTCCAGCACTCGAACTGCAAAATCAAAGCTCTCCTTCAGCACTTCTCTTCTCAACAGCTTCCCTACCAACTGTAATTTTTTTTTGGATTCCTTATTCTTCACTCATTCTTTATCATCAGTCATACAAGTTTAATTATGATTGTAATTGAGAATCATTTCTCATGAATTGCAAAAAGAAACATTGTTTCTTTCATTTTTTAAAACTAATTTCTCTTAGAATTATTAATTTATGCATGAGATAATTGTTCTAGAGGAAATAAAATTAAATGTTCTCCCATAACATTACTAATAATTTCAGTATGAAATTTAATTTCTTTTGCTAATTGATTTTCAATTTTTTTCTCCTTTTCTACTTAATGATGCTTGTTAACTTGGTAAATTAAAATATGTTTTTTTTTCATTTCGTTGTATTACATTCACAACTGAAGTCCTCTGTTGTTACTCCTCCATATATTGCTCTCAAAATTTTACTCAAGAAGGAATATGATGGTAAAGTTTGAATTAATTGTAACTATCTCAGGCAATTTTGTCATCCAAACTATATGTTTGTTGTCTCAGCTCCAAATGGATCTAAGATCAAAGGAACAGAGATACTGTTTGGATCAATGAGCATTATGGATGAAATTTAACCTTAATTTTGCTTATGTAGGCCATATCATGAGCTTTTTAGAACGAGTTAATTGACCTTGTACCATTAGAGAGAGAAATAATTGACCCATAGTGAGCAGTGTATTTTAATGTTTTGAATTGATTTGTAACAGTTTATGGCTTCAATTTTATCTATTATTTTCACCATACAGTTATGTTGCAAACAACTTCACCAAACAAGGGCAGAATGGTCATTTATCCAGCTACAACTGCCAATAAGCTGTTATGAATAAGCTCCTCAAACAACATGCCAACTTATCTTGATAATCTATAGATTATCAAATTTACAGGATAATCTGCTTATCAACATACCATAAATAATCTATAACTGCCCCAAACAGACCCAAAGTTGAACAACTTTTACTTGCTCTTTATTCTGGTCTTTTGGATTTACTTATGTCTTACTATGAAGTGTTCCTTATGATCTATTGCTTAATAATATTGTTATTTGTCCCAACTGATTCTCAATATTTCTTATTATAGCTTCTTGACTATGTAACTGATTTCCCATTTGTAACACTAATTCTTCTATAGACAACATTTTCTCCTTAAATTATGGATTATTATTAAAACCTGGAGTATAAGTTGGTCAATTACTATTCCCTTAGTTGTTCCAGTTTTCCATTGGGTTTACTTGGTTGTTCCTCCATTGCTGATTATTACCACCTGAAGTATTATTCTAATTAATGTAAGGATGGTTCTTCCAACCTGGGGTTATAATAGTTTGAATATGGGGGTTTTTGCTTGTTATTTAAGACATTCAAAGTTTCTAATGATACTTGAGAATCTACCATTTGGCCTAATGAATTCTCTTCAATCATGTTCATTGGTTAAGGAAAATTCATTCCAAATTTATCTAACTTTCTTGTAATTGCAACAACTTGATTTGCTAAACACTGCAAAAGCATTATTTTCATCATATTGGCTACTTTCTTAAGATTTACCATTTCAGAAGGCCATTGAAAATTATTTGTTGCCACCTTTTCAATTAAAGCATAAGCATCCTAAAATATTTTTGACATCAAGGAACCACTAACAACGACATTGATAATAGATGTAAGAGATCCAACTAATCAATTGTAAAATATTTGAATTATTAACCAATCTAATATAACAAGGTGTGGACACTTTCTTAAGTGTTCTTTAAATTTTTTCCATGCTTCATAAATAGTTTTCCCTTTAAACTTAAAAAAAGATGTAATATCATTTCAAAACTTTATAATTTTTTATGGTGGAAAATCTTTAGCAAGGAATTTTTGTGTTAAATCACCCCAAGTTCTAATAGATCCAAGTGATAATGAATGAAACCATATCTTAGCATTATCCCTCAGTGAGAAATGAAATAATCTAAGTCTTATAACATCATCTAATACACCATCATATTTAAATATAGCACATAATTATAGAAAATTGGCAAGATGTAAATTTGGATCTTCAGTTAGTGCTTCCCCAAACTGATTATTTGATATCATTTCAATAATAATGGATTTCAGTTAAAATTAATTACCCACTACAGCGGGTTTTTGAATATTACAATGAAGTTCATCCATTGTAGGGTTTGCATAATCTCTTAAAGTTTTAAACTCTTCAGCGTTTTGATTATTTTGATTTGTCATTTCTTGAAATTTTTGATATTTTCCCTAATTTTTAATTTTTTTAATTTTTCTATTCTATCTTTCTAATTTAGAGTCGTAGGGCACAAGTCTTGTGGAACTCGAACTATGCATACATTACTACAAAATACATAAGATAAAACATAGAACATAAAAATAAAAACACACAAATAAGAACTTTATTTAAAAACAACACTACAATATTCTTATAATAAATCTTAAAGTTTAAATAAGACTTTACAAAAGTATAAATTTTTCTTTCTAAAAATTTATTTAAAATTTTTGTAGTTATCCTCGATGACCATGCCAAAAACTTGATTATGATGTTCTATATAGTTGTTAAATGCGATGTATGCGATTATATGCTTAATTTCCTTAATAATGATTCTTACTTTGCAACAAAGCCAAAAAATTTATCCCAAGCAAAAGCTAGGTAAATTTTTTACCATGAAATAAATAAGAATAAAGTTATAATATTTAATTATGGGATGCTACGCAAGTATACGTATCATTATCAAGTACTATATAACTTTTTGATTAAGCCTCGAAACTCAAACCCACAAGGGTAAATACTATATGCAACTTAAAAAACAAGAGAAATTAGATAATAAAATTACACTTAGCAAAATATTTTTACTTAAACTCTAGATGTTATAATAGAAATGAAAATTTGATTCTTTTTGTAAATTTTTTATAATTGAAAAAAAAGTAAGCAACTAATTAACTTAACAAAATACTCATAAGATGAAGGAGATATAAATAAAATATTTTTTTCTTATCATGAATCAGTAACAAGTATAAAAATTCTATTGTGGAAGTATTTTAATTGTGTTGTGCCAAATAGGAGCAATAACATTATTTACTCTTACTAGAGCTGTGATGCACCAAAGATATATGCATTTTTAGACCTCTATTTTATACTCATTTTTGGTCATATTACACTTTAAAGAGAGGTATTTTCTATAATTTTTTATTTTAAGTACAGAAAATAGAGTTTTGGAAAAAATAAGTAAAAAGAGTGCAATTTGGAGCAAAAACGAGCAAGAAAGAAAATTTTGTCCTACAACATTTTGATATGTCATTCTATGCTTAATCTCTTTCACACTTCTCACATAATGTTGAATGAAATTACACTTTTAAAAAGGTTATTTTCATTTTTTATTTTTAGGTCTATCTATTAGGAATGAAACACAACCGAAATGGGGTGAAACGGAGCCAAAACGGAGTAAAATGGTAGAGTTGCTACAGACCATCATCGAAGGCGCCCAAACTGGCGCCGAAGACACCCGAATCTAGAGAATTAAAAAAAAATGGCACCAAAAACACACACAACGATGCCTAAGGCACCCGAGACAGCTTGGACTCAATTTTGGGCAGTTATGGCCGAGATTCAATGTATTGGGACAATTTTTGGAAGGTTGCTTGAGGCATCTCTTGGGAAATTTGTCCCTACACTATAATAGAGAGATTTAATGTCAGAAAAGGTGGAGTGTGTGAGTGGAAAAATGTGGAGAATGTTTATTGATCTTAGAATAGGAGTAGAAATGTAGAACTCTACTTTTTTGGAGGGATTGAAGAGGGGATTTTGAGAGAATTTGTAAGGAGATGTACTAGCATTGCATAGATCGGAGGGAGACTTTGTGGGAGAGATTTTCATCTTTCTTTTAAGAGGAAGATATTAAGAATTGTATTCTTCATTATCTGATGATTTTGTAAACACTTATCTAGTGAATTTGCTTTGATTTAATGAACTTTTTTGTTATGTTTTCTTCGTGCTTTGTGATGTGTTTCTCTTACTCTTTCTTCTTTTTTTGAAATAGTGACATGAGAAGATTGGGCCAATATTTTCCTTTTACTTTTATTTTACAATTAGTAGGATTGATGTTTAGGATATTGGGATGAATGCTTGAAGAAATTTTAATTATAAATGTTATGGTTTTTACTTGCACTTCATTTATGTTACAATAAGAGCCCGTTGTAGTGTTAAAATTCATTGTATTTACATTAAGACCCGAGAGGGAAATGTAATTCTCAAAAAAGTGGAACCACATTCAAATTCCATGGATGGTGAAGTTCATGGGGGTTGAGTGCAAATAAATAGGGATATATATATATATATATTATTAGGCGAAGAATTGGAGATTTTAGGGTGACAGACTAAAATCCCAAATTTCCTAAAATCTCTAATTTGGTCTTAGTGTTTAAGAACTAAAGTAAGTGTTAGCCTTCAGGGGAAGGGAAGTGATAGCTCTGGAGTGAGAGCCAATATCCTCCCAGCCTAACCACAGATTTAGAGACTAAACTTAAGATTAGCCAATGATTTTATACAATACTTGACTGAGGGTAGAGAGTTAAAATTGCTCCTATTTGGAGCATAGAATATTTAATGTATCTCATTCTTTTACGTTATCTAATTCACTACATAAGAATAACAATTTTTATCATCTCAAAATTCTCCAAACTAATTCATCCAAAAAGGGTTGTCTTTAGAACTAATATTTTCATTTAGGAATAATTATTATTTGTTTTAAACTTAAAACTTACATTTACGAGTACTTGTTAGAAACACCATTTTAACCAAAATTCCAAACTAAGGACTAATTGTAGTAGACTAGAAATTGACTAAGGACCTCTTTCCTCACTTCCTCGTGGGATCGATATTTGGGGTTTAATTTGAAAGTCATATATTACTTGAAGCAATACGTGCACTTGCGTTGAACCCATAGTGTGCAAACTATTTGCTATATTTTATAACATTTTAATTTTGCACATTAACTACTTAATATAAATTGGGTCAAGTTATTGGCCATATTTTTTAAAACTAAATTACTGTATAATTTCAGGACGGGTCAAGTTCTAGGAACTGTACCATGGAGTTAAATTGACATAAAACACGTAGAAAAATAACACACACGAAGGGCGCATCAAGATTCTATGAAGAACATAGGTAATCAATAGTTTAAATAGTTTTAAAAACTGGTTAGGTAGGGAAGATACCAGCTCTCACTTTAGAGTTCCCTCTTCTCCCTCAACCTAGGGGCTAACATCTTGTATCAAAACCTAAAATAATAAATTAAATTGGGGTCTTTAACCTGTCACTCTAAAGTTCGCTAATTCTACACCCTTCAAAGTTTATTTCCCTATTTCTTTGCACTAAACCCCATGAACTACATTCTCATCCATTGAATCAAATGTGATTCTTACCATTTGGGTACTGAGACAATATTATCTCAGATTATACATGTTCTCACAATAGGTATTAACATCTTAATTGGCCAAATCAAGAGGTGAATGAAGTGAAAGGTTTCAAATCATCACAACTTCTTCCAACATTGAAGTCCAATACTTCACACACCATCCCTTAAACACTTAATCACTTTTCATTTAAGGAAAAGGTAAAGAAAACTATTCAAAATCCATGATTAAAACACAACCACACATGAGTTTAAAAATAGAAATCATCAAACAAACAAGAAATCTATATTAAAACCAAGTTTAGTAAAAAAAAATAAACGCTGACCTTAAATCCTCTCCACCAAATGTCTTGAAGCTCCTTTAAATTCTCTTCCTTCACTCACAATACAAACTAAAACCCAAAATAAAAAGAAAGTGGTCAGCGGTGATGGTTACTTGGAATGGAGGGATCATTGGCTGTTGGCTGGCCTCTTCCTTTTATGATCCAAGTCTTCTTTAATAAAAATCTAAGGGGTTCCTTGGCGTCTCTTAAAAATGTGTCTCCATTCAATGAATCTTTTAGAAGTTTCCTCCTTTGAAAAGCTAATTGAATGAATTTTTATGTCGATGAACTATTTCTCACGTTTTTACTAAGGGTTGCTTCAAACACCTCTCCAAAAATTTGTCCAAATTCAATGAATCATCAAATAATTACTTCTGGTGCTTAAGCACGGGGTACCTAGTGCTTAGGCACGACTCTCTTTGTATAACTAGCATGTAAGGCACTTCAGTTCATTTTTGCTCTAAATTTGATCCTTTTTCACTCCTTTTACTATTTTCTTCCATTTGATTGTATCTAAAAGAAAAACACACAAATACTTTTCATTAAAGCTAAATATCTCAAAAATAAGTATAAAAATATCTACTAAAAGACTATATATTTAAGGTGTATCAATGATGAATGGTTGAGGATGAAATTGATGACTATTTAAGCAATAAATATTTTACAAAGACATTTGAAAAGAAAATTTGGAGTATGAGGATGAGGATATAATTCAAGATAAATCTATGGAAGTGAGTAACGAAGAATTGAATTATGTTCAAGGACAATTTCAACTGTTTGATTCCATGGATAATAAGAAAAAATTAAATTCATCGATTGAGAAACCTCCTAAACTAGAAATGAAAACACTTCCAACACATTTAAAATATTCCTTTTAGGAGATTTATCCACATTACCCGTTATTTTATCCTCAGAATTAACTGAAGCATAAGAACAAAAAGTTGTTGGAAACTTTAAGAAGATATAAGAAAGCCTTTAGAAGAACATTAGCTGATATTAAAGGAATCAATCCTACGATTTGTATGCACATAATTTTATTGGAAGAACATCATGAACCAAAAGCTGATCCTCATAGGAGATTAAATTTGATAATGAAATAAGTTATTAAAAAGAGATTCTAAAATGGTTAGATGCAAGGAAAATACATCCTATTTCAGACAGTGCTTGGGTAGTCCAATTCACTGTGTTCTTAAGAAATGAGGTGTGACTATAGTGACAAATAATGATTAACACAAACAAGAAGAGTCATTGGATGGTAAATCTGCATAGATTATTGAAAATTAAATTTGGTCGCAATGAAAGATCACTTTCCTTTACTCTTTTTGGATCAGATGTTGGATAGGCTAGCTAGGCACAAATATTTTTACTTTTTAGATGGATATACCGGCTATCATCAAATACTAATTGCTCTAAAGGATCAAGGGGAGACAATGTTTACTAGTCCTTATGGTACTTTTTCTTTTAAATGAATGCCCTTTGATTTATGTAACGCGCCTATGACATTTCAAAGATGTATGATATCACATTTTAGTGATTTAAATGAAAAATAAATAGAATTCTTTATGGATGATTTTTTTGTGTTTGGAACTTCATTTGAAGTATGTCTAAATAATTTAGAAGTTCTAGAATGATGTGAAAAGACAAATCTAGTATTAAACTGGGAAAAATGTCAATTCATGGTTGCAGAAGGATATGTGCTTCGACATAAAATTTTAGAAAATGACATGGAAATAGTTATGACAAAAATTAAGTTATATCTAGCCTACCTCCACCTACTATTGTAAGAGGACTTAGGAGTTTTCTAGCACATACTAGTTTTTACACGCAATATATTAAAGATTTATTATAAATTTCAAAGCCTTTATACCAACTTTTGGAAAAAGATACAAAATTTGATTTCAATCAAGAGTGCCTTAATGCCTTTGAATCATTGAAAGAGAAATTAATCATTGCTTCTATAATTATTTCACCTGATTGGGAGAAACCATTTGAATTAATGTGTGATACTAGTAATTATGTAATTAGAGTTATTTTAGGGTAGATATATGACAAAATTTATAAAGTTATATACAATACTAATAAAACATTCAATGATGCTCAAACCAATTATACCACTATTAAAAGAGAGTTATTAGCCATTATTTATACTTTTGATAAGTTTTGGTCGTATCTAATTGGAGCTAAAAGTGTTGTGCATACATACCACTCAACTATAAAATTTTTGATGCAAAAGAAGGATGGAAACCAAGATTAATTAGATGGGTACTTCTGTTGTAAGAGTTTGATTTTTTGGTAGTCAAGAGAAAAGGATCTGATAATCAAATTACTGATCATTTATCTAGACTGAAAAAGGAAAAAACATTTGTTCTTGAAAAAGAAATTAATAAAACATTTCTTGATGAACAACTTTATGCTCTTAAAGAATGGGAAATACCGTGGTATGATGATATTGTAAATTACATTGTTAGTGATATTTTATCTTATGGGTTGGAAAAACAACAAGAGAAGAAGTTTATTCATAATGCAAAATTTTACTTTTGGGATGACCCATATTTGTATAAACAATGAAAAGATTTAGTTATGCGGAGAAGTGTGCCTCATAAAGAAATTGAAGAAATTATCTAAAAATGTCATGATTCTGAATTTGGAAGTCATTTTGGGATTGATAGAATTGTTTACAAAATTTTACAATCTAGATTTTATTGGCCTACTCCATTTAGAGATATATATATATATTAAAACATGTGATCGGTGTCAGCGAGTATGCAATATTTCAAAAAGAAATGAAATGCCTCTAAATTTTACTTTGGAAGTCGAAATCTNATTAAGGAGTTTTTTTTTTTTTTTTTAATTTCTTTGCTAGTAAATTATGTTGCCTTTCCCTTATATATAAGTGTTATTTGTTGTACTCATTTGTTTCTCAAGCACAAATCTAAAGTTAAATGAGCACAACCAATGCAACATGGTTGTACAAAAGAAAATTTTCAAGATCACCTCATCTAAAAGCATTAAAAATTAAAACAACAAGCTTTGATTTTTTTCTTTTTTTGATTGCTTTACTCGGTGATTTATACAGTCTATCTATTTTGTACAACAATATTGTGTTAGTTGTACTCATATACTTCTCGAGCAGAAGAAAAAAACTAAATGAGCACAACAAATACAACATGATTGTATTGAAGAAAATTTTCAAGGTCAACTGATTTATAACCAATATAAATAAAATTGTGAGCTTTCATTTTTTATTCCAATTATTTTACTCAATGAATTATGCAGTGTTTCCTTTCTGTACAATAATGTTTTATTGATTATATTCATCTATTTCTCGAGCATAAGTTTAAAAATACTGGAGTACAACTAATACAATATGGTTGTATAGAAGAAATTTCTCAAGATCGCTTGATCTAAAGCCAAAAAAAATGAAAAATGCAAGCTTTCATTATGCACGAGCATGTTGGATTACAGTAGTTGACTTCTTTTGTGCAACAATGTTATGCAACGTATTTCTTTCTTTTAACATTCATTTGATCTATAATGTCCATCATCATCTTGGTGCAACCCCATTGATTGGTGCCTTCTGCTAAAATTCAAATGAATTCCTATTAATGCAATTCATCATTAGCATCTAGAACATGAATGCATGGGTCACTTTAATTCCTCCTCGCGTCGTTAAATATGGTACACCTGTATTATCTTCAATGATACTCCCATGTCATTTTAACAGATGTTGATTACTGGCCTAACTAATGAATGGTTGTTATTTTCTATAAATTTATTAATAGTTCAATTATCAAAATGATCAATAACAAACCTAATCATTCCATGACAAACAATCCTAGTATATGATTTCTACTCCTTCACTGTGGTATTTAGATTGGGTCATTTCTTAAAATCAGCCTTTGAGCACATAGAACTTATTAATTTTATAGTCCTTATATTTGACTAGTAAATGACATGATCCTTTCGAATGCTAAGTCCATAAAAAAATGTAGAAGTGTTATACAGCTCATAGGAGACCTTTTTAATATGAACAACTGTACAAAAGATTTCTTCTGTAATTGGTTTTGACTTTTTATGAAGTGTATCAATGCTTGCAAGTTGTCACACCAGGAACTACACATTCATGATTTTGTTGCCCTTTTGACAAATTTGATGTGAGGGTACAACTAATTCAATGGGGATGTAGTACATGAAATGCTGGATAATAACTGTAGAAAACTTCCAAATAAAATATTTATATGACAATTAAATTAAAGTTCAACAATTCTTGTGTATGGAGAAATTTGAAAAGTTTTCAATAGACTATGTTAAATAATCAGTGAGAAAACGAATGGTGTGCACCATGTCAAGCTCAAGAAGTACAGTACTATAACTAATTCAGCATAATTGTGCTCTAGGAAATATTATAGGCAATAAAGCATTCCAAATTGAAATACAAGCTTCCTAAAGCAGACTTCATCAGCTTTAACAAATTGGTTGTATAAAAACATAGACTTACTCTTACATTTTTTGAGTAAAAACTCAAAATTGAAAGTTTACAACGAATAATTAAAAAACATTGCCAATAGACTTTACTAAATAACCAATGAGTAAACTAATAGTGTACAATCATATAAAACCAAAGAATTATCATAGTATAACGTATACAACATAGTCGTAATCTAGGAAATATGTTATGTGACATGCAGTAAAATATTATAAATTGAAATTCCAAGCTTCCTAAAACAGACTTCGTCTACTCTAAGAAATTAGTTATGCAAGGGCACAGACTTCTATGTTTCTTGAGCACAAACTAAAAAAATGTAGGAGTGCAACAAATACAACATTGTTATAATAAAAATAATGTTATATACTCCATGCACTAAAATACTCTAAATTTAATGTCCAAACTTTCTAAAGCAGACGTCAGTTGATCTGACTAATTGGGTGTGTAAGAAAATGATTTTATTGAAGCATTTTGTCAGTAAAAACCCAAGAAATGTATTACAACCAGAACAGAATGATCTTACTTTATGAAATGCTAAATATTGCAAGCAGTGAACCACTTCAAAAAAAAATCCTCAATGCAAAATTCATAAAAATTTCTTAATGCACAAACTTACAAATTAAATATAAAACAAAACTGTTTTTAAACTCTATCCATGAGTTCATGTCTATTATATCGTCACTATAGAGAGAAACAAAGATGACCTCTGAACTGAACAAGTTATCAATTTATTTGTTCTCCATCCTCATGATTTCTTCCTCTTCAGAAGTTTTATTTTTCTTTCGCTTCATTTTGGAAAATGAAAAATGTTTCAAACCTAAACTCTAAAGATTGAGAAATATTTAGGTATTTGTTTTCAAATTTCTGCAGCATTATTTTTAATACAACATAAAACCNGGTGTGTAAGAAAATGATTTTATTGAAGCATTTTGTCAGTAAAAACCCAAGAAATGTATTACAACCAGAACAAAATGATCTTACTTTATGAAATGCTAAATATTACCAATTCAAAAAAAAATCCTCAATGCAAAATTCATAAAAATTTCTTAATCCACAATCTTATAAATTAAATATAATAACAAAACTGTGTTTAAAATCTATCCATGAGTTCATGTCTATTATATCGTCACTATAGAGAGAAACAGAGATGACCTCCAAACTGATGAAGTTATCAATATATTTGTTCTCCATCCTCATGATTTCTTCCTCTTCAGAGTTTTAATTTTCTTTTGCTTCATTTTGGAAAATGAAAAATGTTTCNTTATATATTTTTATATATATATATATATATATATATATATATATATATATATATATATATATATAAACTAAAACGTCCTTCCAAAGAGGGCGATGAGATTTCAATTTCGGCAGCCGACGGCTTCCAACGGGCAACTCCACAACCTAAAAGAGTGTCGACAGTCAAGTAATAGGTGATGGAGTTTAATAATGTACTAGTGACAAGGCCATCATATAGACTTTCTCCTCACCCTTGAAAGCTAATAATGGTTGGAAATAACTACCGTAAAGGTATGAGGATGATTTGTGGGAGATCTCCTTACTCGCAACATGTGTTGAGTCAATATCTAAGAGATCTCTCTCTCTATCAAGGGTCGTGCATCGTTCTAATTGTTGGATTCTTGTTTTCCCTCCTCATCTTTGTCAGATGGTCAACAGGTTGTAAAGATATCCTCATCTCATTGTGTGAAGAGGGTACTCATTAGCAGCTAGTACAAAAATCTTACTTTTTATTCTTTTATCTTATGAAGCATCTAATCAATAAACTATGAAAGTTAAGGACACAAGAGCACAATTAAGAATAACATCAATAATTGGTAGTGAAGGAAACTCTGTGTCCTTCCTTTTCACGGAAGAAAAGTTAACCTCTCAATGAATTAAAAAGTTTGTGACCAACTATAGATTGTGATCCAATGTGATGGATGTTGAATAATTAAATTTCATCTTAAAATCATTAATCAAGAGACAAAGACATCTGACACTATTCTTAGTGAGATTGGACTAGTCCATGGCTGCATTCTTGCCAAATCATAATGAAAGTATTTACTGGCTCATAAATGAAATTTAAGGACTGGAAACAATATTTTGAAAAAAAATGAACTTAAATTTTTTTCTTCTTCTTAGATTTCCTAAAGTTAAATTTTTAATGGGTCTCACATCCACTATAAGTAGGAAAAGGAAAAATCTAATATTTGGAGACTTTCGGGATTTGTAACTTTTTATAGACCCTTTGTTGAGTATAAATGATTAAAGACATCAATGAAAGATTAACTTAGGAAGATGAGATCCTTAATCGATTAGGACCATGTCATTATGATTAGTCTAAGGACATTCAAATCAACTTTAGGGTGGAGACAAGGCACAAACATTTTTGGATTGACATGATATAGACCATATTTATCAATCTTGGACTCAATAAATGGGACATAGTGGAAGAAAGTTTGATCAAATGATTTTGAATTTGATAAATTTGGACTATTTATTAATAATGGTTCAATAATAATATGAGAAAGAAACACAATGAGATTCGATTGACCAAAACACCATGTTGAGATTGACTCAGTAAAGTGGAACAAACTAGAAAAATATTTTGACCAATCAATCTTGAAGATTTGAAAGTATTTAAGAGAATTTAAAGGATTTTAACTAATGAAAGTCCCAACTTGGCTCTAACGAGGTTTAACTCCCGTTAAAAGATTTTAGCCCAAAAACTAGTGTTGTTCAACTCAAGGAATTCATTATTTAGCTCATTTTAAAAAGAATTCTTACAACCTGAATCACTAATGAGTGGTGATTGAGAGGAACTATAGCAAATAAGAAGTTTTTTGTAGCACAGAGCTAATAACAAATTTGTTGAAGTCACCAACAGGCAAAATTTTAAAGATGGAGAAATAAAATATTACCAATGGTGCTCTAGAAAAATTTTTTATACTATGAGAGAACACATATATAAGTTTTGAACAATAGTCTATAATCTTAAGGGATAAAAATACTACCATACAATGGATTCAATCCTAAATTAATTAAAAAACAACTTTCTAGGCCTAAAAATCAATTTTTTTTTATTATCTTAAGAAGATATGGTTTTACTTTATTATATTTTTTAGTATCTATAAAGAGGCAAGCCCATTTAAATAATTGCGTCTTTGTAAGGGTCATCACTCAATTAAAATAATTACTAATCATTTATACATTGTTTTAATTCCTTTCTCTTCTTATTTTTAAGGGAGTTGTTAGCATTCCATCATTGTATACTTTCCTTTTTAGATTAAATCTCTCTTTTGGATCATACAAATGACTAGGGGAAGTGAGGAACATGAAAAGATGGACATATGACAAAGAAAAAAATTAAGAGAAAGAACTTGAAAAGCATATGTTTGATAAATCTAACAAGAACAAGTCAATTAAGTCCGCCCAATCAATATTTAAGAGGCAAATTGGATCAATATCTCTGAAGGAAAACCTACATAGACTACAACAAATAGATAATTAGGTGTGTTTGCTTGTTCTGAGATCTAAAGTGCTCCCTAGGAGAAATATCTCACATAATTTATTACATCTTTGAGTTTTCCCAACAATACTCTTGGTCTAAAAAATTTTTCTTACATTTAAAGTAACTATTAACATTGAGTTATCAAAGGATGGTTACTTTGCATGAGAATGCTCTGATGCTTTCAAAGCACCTACATAGCAGCAAGGTCATGAGTGAAACTCTCGTGGTCTTAACATGGCTAACAGACTTATCGAGATACGAAGCGTATGAAATAACTGAATCATCCTGACAGAGAATTCTAATACATCAAAGTACAAGTAGATCATATGGGTAGACGAAAAATTATTGTATTCTAAATGGGTGTAGCTCACAAGCAATCAAGACATCTAGATGATACAAACAAAGGAAAAGATAGTGACAGGGTTCAACAGTGATAGTCAAAGGAAGGGAGGAGGTATCCATAGATAGTAGAGGTGGATGAGTCATGGTACTACTAACCTGTCTGCCAAAGCCACTAGAACCCTAAGTGCACCTGGTCATGAATGAAGATGACCCAACACGATCAGAGATCCCGGGTCAATAATTCGTGAATTGTATCATCCGGTGGACCTCAATTGCTATAAGTTTAAAGGAAAGAAACTCTGTCCTATGACTACTAGGCGGTGCTCTAGAAAGTGGGATGTATACCTGCCAAAGTGGAAAGGATTTTGCTAGAATAAAAGAGTATGGAAGGTTTAACTACAATGCTATAAATGCTCCCAAAAAAGGGACTTACACCCATTTGGGTATTGAGCCATCTAATGAACCTAAACACACTAGACAACAACCTAAGTAGAAATTTATGTTGGGCCAATCAAGCTAGAAAATTATAAGGGATTCTCCTCGCAACATGCAAAAGGATGCAGTTATCTAGAGATGTTGTTATATATTGGGGTTGCCTTATTAATTATGCAGGCAAGAGTTATGCTGTTCAATATGTTTACAATTTGGCCCAATGACCATGAGGGAAAGTAAAACAGATTTGAAAATTCCTAAATCATTTAATCCTAATTTTAATTAGTTTTAAAATTTTTTAAAGATTTCATAGAAGAAGTTTTATAGATTTTAGATCCTATAGAGCCCCAGTGAGAATGCTAGATTCCTGGAAAAAAGCACAATTTAAAATTGGTGGAGCCAATCCCAAAATATTAACGTTCAAAAAAAGAAGGAAATTAATTCAAAGATATAATAATAAAAGGCAAATGGCTTTTGGCCTGCAACATATCCCCAAAAAGAAAAAGGTGGTTAGGCATCACTTAAGTGCACATCTGGCTCTAATTCTATATATCAATGAGATTTAAAATTAAGGTATAGGACATGAGCAGTGGCTCGTAATCCTTATCACATGGTTTTGTTTGTCTATCTCCTTAAAACTGATATCCATATCTTACTTTTAATATAGTACTCTCCTAGGGACTCTAGAAATACATAAGAGAAAGGATTAAAAAAAGACTCAGCCTGCATGAATACCACGTTAGTGTGAAATCAATTTAACATGCAGCATATAAAGAGTCATGCATTTTTTAATGGAGGAGCAAAAAGGTGGCTTCAAGTGAAATGTTTGTAGAAATCATCACATGCTCCTCATTTAATGCTACATGTGTGTGTATATAGAGACACAACTCCCTATAGGATAACACCCTAAAATACCACCATGCATATCATGAATGTAAGCATATTAAAATGCATAAAAGTAATGCTAAGTCAGAATAATTAAACTAGTAGAGAAAAAAATTTAGAGGCATTGATAATACAACCTAAAACCCTAATTCTAAACTAGCACACTATCTAATGAAAAGGTTTCCTAAACATAATCTAAGCATTTAGGGTAAGTCTCCAAGCAGGTATTACCAACTTCAATGTAAAACCTACCATACCAGCTCTGCCCTAAAGATCTAAGGGATCTAAATAGTGTCACTCATGATGAACTTTGAAAAAGGGGTAGCCTTACTTGTGGCTTAGTTTTATACATGCATAATCATAAAATTATGGTGAATGTAATAAGTAAAAAAATATATTTATTTTAGTTTTAAAATAAGGGCCATTAAATACAAGCCTAAAACATGTAAGGTGACATAAATTAGAACCTTATAGTCATCGCAATCGCAATCTTTATGCTTTAACTCACACTGCTTGCTTGGATTAACTTTGCAAGAAATGCTTGTTAAGGCATTCATTAGCTGCATCAATGATCCTAATAAAGTAATTCTTGGTAATGACACCAAAAATTTGTTCGCTCCTTTGCAAATTAGTTGAGTTCTTAAAATTACGTAATATTACTTACTGGGTTTTCTAACTCAAGTATACATAACGTTTCAGTGATATTATGCTATATCGAGTATGGATTTTCGATCCCATGGGGAAGGAGGTAATGAGTCCTTTTGGTTAAGTTGGAGTCTACTAAGCTAAAATCTTAGTTTGGAAGTCAAATTAAAATGATTTTTCTAAAAATTAATCATAAACTATAGCACTATGTTTAAAGCTAAACGTTTCAATATCAATTGCTTTGGTGAATTTCAAGATATGAAAGCTACCGTTCTCTTGTGTTAGACTAAGTGGATTATAGGATTGAATATAAAAAGTTGCTAGTTTGGTTGGTGACAAATAAGAGCATATATCTTGTTACCCTCTTCTAAGTGTGTAAATAAATTTGGTTTAACTTTGTAAGTGATTATGTCATCTCCCTAAAAACCTCCAAGTTATACCCATCAAAACCTATCTCCCAATCTAATTGCATTGTCTTATGGACTACATCTGAGTCATTATGGGTTCACAACAAATTTTAATCATAGGGCCAGTACAAAATTAATGAAGGATAGAAGGAAAGGTCATCTCATTAGAATTAAAAATCATTTTTGAAAGAATTAAACACATCCTACAAATTTAATTATTCTCGTAAGAGTAAAGTAAATCAAATATACTCAAAAAGCATGAAGATTAAAGTGAAAAATCATCATCATTTAACGAAACAAATATAAAAAAATATGTTTTAATAAAAAGTCCGAGAGAAATGGAAACATGATACTTAGCTTTTCTCCTCTAAAAAGAGTTGAATTCCTCTAACAAATAATGCTAAACCTCCTTGTAAAGCTACAATTCTTCCCTTATAAATTTCTCTCTAAACACTTGACCACTCTAAGGAAAAATGGAAATTTATAAACCCTAGGTCTCCTTATGACACTTTCGCTTCTCTCCACATATCCTTCTATTTTAGTATGTTTTGCCACTTCTAAAAATCTCTCTCAAACTACTTTAACCACCACAAAACTCCTCAATTGATGTTGGAGCAATTCTAAAAAAATGGGTGTGCCTTACAGCTTCAGGATAACACTTAAGCGCGAACTCTAGGGTTGTTGTGCTACTTCTAACGTCTAGGTGCCAAAGTGCTTGTATGGAACACCTTTGCATCTAGATTCCAGCGCCTAAGTGCCGGACTTGTTGGTTCCACTATGCTTCGTGCAACTCTTTTTTTCTTATTTTCAACAATACTTAACTCCATGTGTTTTACCTATTATACATGTAAGAAAAATAGAAAAATACCCTTCTTTACAGTTCAGTTTCATCTAAAAACAAGTTTAAAAGTTAAAATAAATTAATGTTTTTGAAATAGATCTCAAAATCTTCCAAACATAAATGTTACTAGTCCTCAAGTAACACCACAACTTTAAAAACAATTTTTTTATTTGAAGTAGTGGGTTTGTTTAAGATTTCCTACAATATTTCCTCAAGAATGTCATAGAGTAACCTAAGAGAAATCCTAGTGAATCAAGCTTGAACTTGGGTATAAGCATATTTAGTATTTAACTTAGGAATTTTGATTTTCTACCTATTTGAAAAATAATTATAATTTGTCAAACTTGTAATTTCTAGAAAGCACAAAATGGGAATATAAACACACTATATGTAAAAAAATTGCTATTACTTTATGGATTATAGATAAGTTCAAGATTGTATCTATGCCTTTTCCCTTAAGATTATGCAAGTGAAACTAGTTTTTTACTAGGCTTCTCATCAAGCTTCTTCTCATTTTTTATATATTTTTCTCATTCTTCTTTTTCTATTTCTTTCAAAATATTTTTAATCCTTGAAACTTTAAGGTGAGGATTACAACATCTGGATAGACCTTAAGTAGTTTTGAATTTCACTATCCTCCTCCTAAAGTTAAAAGATCATCACTTTTCTCTACTTGAAAGTTGTATATATTAGTTTGAAGATAAATTTTAATAGATTCTAAGTTATTTTAATAAGTAAGTCTAAGAATCCTAGTTTTTCAGAAGTCTAATTCTTGCCTACTATAATTAGTAAAATTTTTTCCTATTATCTTATACTAATACCTTAACTCTAGCATGACCCTTTCCAACAAATATTTCAATTATTTTTTCTATAACATCCCTTAAAATAAAATTATAGTACCCTAAAAGTAACACGACATACCACATGTCATGTTATAGTGATATTATTTTTATATGTAAGCTAGTAAGGATAATTAAAGTTTAGCTTTTTTAATGATTTTTCACCTTTACCTAGACCACACCGCCCCGCCCCGCCCCACCCCCTCCCGGCGCCCCAACCAAAATTAATTTTTAACATGTATAGCCTTCAATATAGAAAATTTAAATAGAAAGAAAAATTGTAGCTTGGAAATACAATCTATCTCATATGTCTATCACAAACATTTGCAAGTATTCATTATCACAGAGCATTATGTAGTAGAAACTAAATCTAAACTATACATGCTAGAATGAAAACTGAACTGAAAAAAGTTTAAATAACAGTAGAAGTAGAAATATAAAATACATAATGAATACATTTGTCAAAAAATATTACCCTAGTCATAAGGAAAAAAAATACAGCACATGGAAATAAAAAGAAATTCAACATCACAACAGCAACATTAGCAATGAAAACTAATCATAAAGAAAACATCAAATCTATAAAATCACTCCTACTCCTCTTCAACATCATCTGATTTCTCTTCCTCTTATGAATCATCCTCCATACTATATCACTCTTGTAACACATACACAAACCCCGATAGTAAATGAGGTCATTTCATCTTCCTACTCATTACAACTCCCTACTTTACTTCCAATTTCTATTATAATCCCTACACTGATATACTAGATGCCTTTTCTTAATTTGGTAGGTTTGATCCATGAAAAAGATTATTATAGTTATATTGGCTTATTTTTTTTCCAATCTGAGGATTTACCTCATCCCTTAATGTATACACCTCCAGCTAAATATAGATAGAGTAAGTTCATCGTCATGTTACTAATAAAGCTGGTTCATGACCCTACTAAATGATAATAAAGTTATGTAAACGAAGAAATTGAAATAAGATGGACTTGTCCAATGTCCAAACTCAACTTGACTCTATTAAAACTTGAATTCGGTTGAGAACTAAGTCGTAGTGGACTTGACAATCCAAGTTCTACAAAAGAGAATATAAAAGTCTAGTCATGACAATATGTTAAGGAATCACCTTTCTCAGTATACACTAACATCAAAACAATCCACTCTTACACCTAAACATCCACAATCAAAACCAATCATATCAGATTACAATGAACCTGAACTCAACACACCAAATCATAAAGAAACACTAACACAACACACTACCATAAGTAATCGTGGGGTGCCTCCCACGAAGCGCTTAGTTTAACGTCTTTATTTTGACATATCCAAGTGTTACTAATATTTTATTTTCTCTCTTTTCTTTTCCTTAGAGTTTATCTCAGTGTTGCTACAAAGAGTTCCTTGAGGTCGATTGCTAAGTGAGTTAGCAATTTTTACTAGTTGGTTCTCTATATTCCTTATTGCTACACCTTAACTTTGTAATTGATTCCCCATTTGCAACGCAACCTCCTCCAAAGACAACTTCTTGTCCTTAAATTATGAAATCTTTTTAAAGCCTGGTGGATAAAAATGTCTAAATTAGTACTTCCCTAGTTATTCTAGTTTCCTATAAGATTTTCATGATTATTTCCCTTTTGTTAATTTCCTCCACCATAATTATTATTTAAGTTAAAATAAAGATTTTTCTTCCAATATGGGCTAGAGAAGTTGGAATAAAGGTTTTTAAGTTTATTGTTAAATGCATTTATGGACTCAAATGATGAAGTGCTAGAATCAACCATTTCTCTAAACAAATTTTCCTCAATTACTAGAGGTAATTAAGGTTGGCTTATTCAAAATTAATCTAGCTTCCTAATATTACTTCGACTTTAGAAGTAATAATCAACAATATCATGCACACTGGCTAACATTCTAGGATTTACCCTTGCAGAATGGTATTGGAAATTGTTTGTAGCCATCTTATTGGTCAAAGAGTAAGCTTAATCAAATGGCTTTGACACAAGTGAAGCACCAACGACAGTATTAATGATAGATCTACGGGATCCTACTTTCCCATTATAACAAATTTAAATAATTAACCAATGTGACAAATCATGATGCAAACACTTTCTATGAAGCTCTATATATCTATCCCATGCTTTGTATATTTAGTCACCTTCATATTGGAGAAATGAAATAATATTATTTCTATGTTTAGCAGGTTTTGAAGGTGGAAAATACTTAGCTAGGAATTTTTGGGCTAAGTAACTCCAAGTCCTAATTGATTCAGATGCTAATGAATTCAACAAAATTTTAGCTTTATCCTTTAAGGAGGAGAAGGGAAAAAATCACAAGTCTAAAAGTGTTGTTTGATATCTCATTATAATAAAATGTAGTGCAGAGTTCTAGAAAAGTTATTAAGTGTAAATTTGGACATTCAGACAGAGTTTCCTCATTCAGGTAGTTCTACTCCACTTGGATAATTGCAAGTCTCAATTTAAATGTATTAGCTTCTACCTTAAGGGATTGAATACTTAAATAAACTTTATCTGTCGTAGGATTAGCATAATACCTTCATGGCCTATGCGAGTTATGATTTCATTATCTGGCATTGGATTATCTAAATCATTCTATTGGATATTTGCCACTTCTCTATGATTTGGTGAAATCTTTTCTATTTTCTTGTTTTCTCAATAGTTCTTTCTGGTTATTAATCCTAAGGTAGAAGTCCTACAAGTTATGCATTACGCATACATAAATAAAGTCTTAACTAATAAACATAATAACAAAAGTTAAATACATAAAGTTATTTTTAAAATTTGTCTTCTTTTTAAATAATATAAAATAACTAAAACACTCTATAAGAACTCACCAATTTCCTAATATATGCTTATAAATTCAATAAAACTTCTCATTTAGTGTTCTTTACCATCTTCTCTGGTAACAATGCCAGAAACTTTATCCTCCCTAGCAACTATCAAAACAATGTAAGTCCTAGTAAAGGCACCACAAAATTGATCCTCCCTTGAGACTATCAAAACAATACAAAATAATTGAATTCTTAAAATTAGGTTTTATTACTATGTTGAGTTTCTCATACAAGTATACATATTGTTTCAATAATATTGGGCTCTATTGAGTCCAGATTGTCACTACCACAGGGAAGGAGGTAACAAGTCTTTTAGGTTAAAGTATAGTTTACTATGCTAAGTATTAGTTTGGAATGCAAAATAAAATTATTTTTCTAACAATTACTCCTAAACTACAACACTAAATCTAAAGCTAAATTTATCCACATTATTTGGTTTGGTGAATTTCAAGATATGAAAGCTTCCATTCTCTTGTGATTGCCCAAGTGGATTGTAGGATCCAAAAATTAGAGTCGATAATATGGCTAGTGACAAATAGGAGCATGTATGTTATTTACCATCTTTTGAGTGCGTAAAGAAGTTAGGTTTAACTTGGTAAGTGTGTTTTTGTGTCACCCTGAGAACCCCAAAGTTAGACCCATCAAAGCCTAACTCCCTATCTTTTTGCATTGCTCTATGGAGTACTTTTCTAGTTCAATGTGATCTTCCTAGTTGTTCATGTCATAGCTTTTTCGAGTCTTTATGGGTTCACAACATATTTTAACAATTCATATGGCTAGTACAAAAATTATATGAAGCATAGAAGGAAAGACCATGACATTATATTGAAATTTAATTCTAAAAGCATTAAAAACATCCTAAAAATCCTACCTATTCCTTTCTAGGGAAAGTAAAGAGGTCTACTCACAAAACATGAAGATTATAGTGGAAATCATTATTATTTAGCAAAAAAAATACACTAAGTATGTGTTTACAACAAGTCCAAGATAAATTGAAACCCGATACTTAGCTTTCCTCCTCTAGAAAGAGATGGAAAGTTCCCTCAACAATGAATCCAAGTCCTCCCTATAATGCCACAATGCTTAATTTACAAATTTCTCTCTAAACCTCTTACTAATCTCCCATGAAAAGTAGAAATTTACAAATCCTAGATCCCCCTAGGTCTCATTGGCTTCTCTCCACTTCTCCTTTTCCTTCAGCATTTTTCGGCTCTTCTAAAAATCTCCTCTCAAACTGCTTAAAACCACCACATAACTCTCTACGTTAAGGTGGATTAACTACAGAAAATGGTCGTGCCTTGGCGCCCAGTATTTGATGTCTAAGTGCCATCCTCTCAGGTTGGTGCACTGGTTTTTGCCCCAAGGCGCCAATGAGCTAGCGCTATGGCGCTTCGATAGAGCACCTTTGCTTCTAGTGTTTTTCACCATGCCTGCAGGCTTGTTGGTTGGAATATGCTCCGTCCAGCTACTTTTTCTCCCTTTAAACTCTGCTTTTCTTCATGTGTCCTAACTATTATACCTGCAAGAAAATAATAAGAATACCCTTCTTTAAAGTATAGTTCATTCATAAACAAGTGTAAAAGACAAAGGAAATTTAGAGTGTTGAAAGACATATCAGGCATCACGACCAATGTTACTTGCCTATCAAGCCTGGCTCGCTATCCATGCACACATACAGATGCAAATGATAAATGTCCTTGATAATAGTGGGGAGGACTGTGCCATGGAAGCAGTGACTCAAGAACGTGAAATTATTTGAGACAGCAAACCAATGGAAACTAATCCGGTCTTTGATGAACCGAGTACTCAAATTTAATCAACTTTTGACATTTTTATTTTTATTTAGATGGCTAAAAATAAAATTTGTAGATTAAAAATTGAGAAAAATAATAATTAAATTTTCATGTCCTAAGTTTACAATTTAGAATCATATTCAAATCTTTAGGAGTGAACTATCATGATTTACAAAAGTCTTTTTTTAAGTGATGAAAATATTGTTATCATATAGTTTAAGTTTTATTAAAATAATCATAATATTTTTTCATCATATGATTAAAAACTCATGTATATTTTCAAAACCGTATTTTTTTCTTGATCATTTTAGCTGTTGTAACCTCGAACACACAATTGTTCTGCAAAGCATATAACCTAACATGACATAGTTCAAAATCTAAGCTTTCCATCAACTACCCATACTCCCAACTTTTTTCATACCTGATGGTTTATTTGAATTTACAGCTATATCAAACAAGCTTCTTTTCATGTCGTATTTCAATATATTGAACCAGCTTGAATAGTTTCTTTAATGAGTAAAAATTTGGTGATAATTAAATTAAAATTCTGAGAAGTTTGATTAACTTGAAACTGTACCTGGCCAATTGTTTACAAGTGTTTGAACGGCTTGGTTCGGTTAGATCGACCCGATGTTTACAAATGGGGGCACGAGGTTGACCCCTTATGGTCGAGCCTCAAAAAGCCTTAAAAATGATTCCTCCTTTTGGCAAAGAAACGCCTCTTTTTTCTTCACCTAGAAAGTTGGCTGTAATTTAAAGTAAAGACAGTGAGAGACAGCTATTAAGCTATATCATGCTTTGCTGACTGGCAACCCCACGAAAAGTTAATTTATCGACTTTATCAATGATAATCGGGAATAATAAATTTACTTGACAGATTATAATTTCATTTATCAAATATAGTCTGTTCCATAAATATATTTAAGAATATAACAATGTTTAGATGATATCATACTTGGACAGCTAAGATGCTTTACATTTATATTCGGATTTTATTGTTAGAGATGATGACAGTGTGAAAGGACCTGTGGCCAATTAGATCAAAGAGCTAATTGAATTTTGGGAAGATAAGCTTGACAAATTTTTTAATTTATTGATTGGCATTAAATTTGATGGTGATAACAAATTTATTTTAAATTGTTCAATGACAAGTGATTATCGTGCAGCTTTTACACAAAAAGTGATTAGTAATTTCTATGGTTTTTCTGCATTGTAATCATAACAATTTTATATAACTTAGCATGCTCATTTAGTTGGACAATGAATTTCATCATTGTGGGACAATGATGAGTGAAGAGGGATAGATCATTGCAAACGTCGGCATCAGCTAATAGGAAAAGATGCTAGTCATATATATGTTAGTGTGAGAATTGGTATTGGCAATAGTCGATGTTGGTAATTTTTTTTTTTTTCTTATGTTGGCCGTAGGAGAAAGCTTTATTGCTCTTCAAATATAGGATCCCTCTCATATTATGAGGATGACAATATTTATTCTGACATTCAAATTCGATATTTGAGCGATACCTATTAATGACATAATATCGAATATATGTCAACTATTATCATTTATAGACCAACTGTGGACTTTTATAACTTTATTTTTCGTTTTATAATCTCATATCCTAAGGGGATTATGATCAAGTAGATATCCCAACATTACCTTATATTTGATGTTCTTTATTAATCATCTCTCAATATCTTTTAAGAACAATCGCCAGCATACACCAATCATCAATATTTGACACTTGTCTTTCAAGTACTAAATCATTTATCTTATAAGAGTAACAATCAAATTGATCAACTAAAATCTTCTTATTTTCAAAATTCATCATCAACTTTTGATTAATGATGTTTAACATTTGATGCAAATCAGCTAAATACCCCAATATCCTTTCTTAAAAGGAGAGCAACAATGTTGCTTGCTAGATGTCATATAATCTTTATTTTTTTAATTGAATTTTGCCTTAAAGCTTTGAACGATTAACATTAAACTCCATTTTACTAGTAACTTGTTCTCTCCTACTATCAAGAAAAAAATTAAGGTAACTTTTTATCAACTAATGACAGTTTTGACAGCTAATGGAATCAATTATTGTCATGGTAGACTTTTTTCACAAATATTACTCACTATAATATTTTAGGACCATCTTTAATTATGAAAAATGACATTTTTTGTAGTTATTATCTCTCATCAAATGGGACTCTTTTAACTTGGCTAAATTTCATATTTTTTCTTTTCACATTTTATTATGTAAAAATTATCAAGTTTCATAAGTGATACTTTTATGTCTCCATGTTGTTATAGTCATTCTGCAAGAAAAAATGAACTATATGAACCTTTCAATTTGCCGAGTGGTTTGGCATTTTCTCCTACTCTTAAAATTTACATGCTTGATTCTCACCGACCAAAAAGAAAAACGATCCCTTAAAATTTCTTTAAAAAGCAAGCACAGTTGAAAGTCTCTGAAATATTGCAAAAATAATAAAATTTCATTGGCTTTGACAATCACATAATAATCAGTTCTCATCCACATGAATTATTTGGGATGACAAATCCAGCCAACTATAGTGCATGATCAAATTTTTGTTTTGCATCATATTTTTTAAATAAATAATAGAAGGAAGAATATAAAATTAAGCACTTACCTCATCATTACTATTCTCCTATTCATAAGAATGCAACACTTTATATGAGGCATTATTTTTTGTTTGATTGATATGAATAACAAGTTTTATGATTTCTTATTATAAAATTTACATAATGGAAAAAAAATGAGAAAGTATATTAGGATCCTGCATGATTTGTAAAAACAAACACAAAAAATAGAATGACCAAAGTAGGGCTCAAAAGAAGAAATAAACACTTAAAGTTGCCATCAAAGGCTTAGAGAGCATAATATAAACTGAGAAGAATGAATCACATGCTGAGATGAAGACCAATAGGAACCCAACATGTCCAAAAATACCAAGTCATGCAGGATTTGATGGCAGCTTTGTACCCCAGAGTTGAACCTAATGAAAATTTTTGTAATATAGATTCTTTAAGAAGTCAAAAGCCAAAAAATTCCTATCTTGTAAAAATAATTGGTTGCAACACCCAAAAGGCTTACGTCAAATATTATCTTAGGAGAACCATAGATAAGAGAAACCAAGATAGTGAAAGTATGCCTTAAAAATATCTTCCTGGGATCTCCCACCATCTTTACTTTTCTTTTTTATTACTAGTTATTTGGCAAGGAGAGTGAGCTTACATTTTATCTAGTTCATTCTTCTTTGGTAGGGTTGGTTGAAGGATAAACCTTTTGGAAGACTTCTATTGAGATGATCGGGCATGAAATTTAAATAACAATATATTTTGTAAAACAAATAAAATATTACCATAAAGTGGAGCTCAATCATCGCGATAATAAAAAATTTCTTAAGTCTACAAAATCACAGTTTTTTTCCTTTACCATTAGAGTGTGAGAGAATGATTATTTTACTATGGGGTTGTGCTCTCTATCAGGGAAAGCCCACCTAGTTAATTACATCTATAGAGATGTAAGCCCTAAAGAATACTTTTGATTAATATAATGATTTTAGTTGTTGAGATTGAAATTTCATAATTGAAGTGTTAAAGGAGAAGGAAGGATCCATGTTGGAAGAATTAAACTAAAATATATGGGACGTAATATCCAATGATGGTGTCTCATGGAAGGCCATGAAAAAGGACCTTAACCATCCATTGAACGAGGTTTACCTGAAGGATGTTGATTGAAAGTGATTGAGAAAGGTTGGTAGTGAGTTTTGATTGATCCGATAAGGTCAAAGTATGACTTAAGAATACTAAGATTGTTTGACAAAAGCGGTTGAAGCTCCTAGCCAATGAGATGGAGTCAAGTAAGACAAATTTCTAGATAGAAGTTAAACCCTGGATTTTTTAAGGAACTCTAATGAATGAATTAACCTAGAATTTTGGAATAATGACCTCAACCATGCTGCCTTTGGCTTTTCGTTATCCCAAGCACATTAATATCTCTTGACTATAACCAACCTTATAATAAAAAATGATGTGTGAAATGCCTTTGTTAATAACCTTGGGTTACATCATTTCAAGAAAATCCTTCTACTCTTGGAGGAGAGAGGGGGAGTGGGGGGGGAGCTAGGTTTTTTTATTTTATTTGTATTCTCGTATTTAGAACTAGCTTGAGTATGTATTGTTGACCTCACTTTTGGTTGATGTCTAGTTTTCCTCTTCAGTAGCCTAGTGTCTATCCATATGTCTTTCCTATTAACTATTCCTAGAAAACTAGAATAGGAACCCTCACGTTTAGAAATTCCAAACTTCTCCATACTCAAGTTGAAGCTCTACATATTGGTCCTAAACTCTAGCACTTAGTAGGAGGGGGTTATTATGTGGGAGCTAAAGGAGAATTACCATACGATTGCTTGACCTTAAGGTTTACTCTAGGTATTGCTTTGGAGCTAAGGCACTCACTACAATCACCTCACTCATCATTACTCACAAATACAAACCCAAAATGTATTAACTTTGATCCCTTAATCCTTTGGAGGACTCATGGAGATGGTCCCCTAAACCAACTGGCCCTAGGCTAGGGTTTAACTAAGCCCAATACATAGAGGACTTAAATGGGAATTCCATTGGTCCATAGCTCATTTATGGTGGTTGGCATCTCAATTCTACCAAAAATACTCAACTTAGCCTTTTGCCCTAAACTCCCCCAAATTACCTATGTACCCTTGAATCCCTAAATTTGGCCAAAATTCCAAAATTTACCCAAAATACCCAATTTTTTTCAAAAATCATTTCATACGTTTTGAAATTACCCAAATCAACCAAAGTCACAAAAAATTGCCAAATTACCAAAATGTCTTTCCTCAGCCCAAAATTCCAAAAATTTAAAAAATCCCAAAAATTACCAAAACCTTCCAAATATTCCTAATTTCAATTTTCTCAACTACCACATAACCCAATTTGACCAATTTGATCATCTTTGCCCAAAACCCCCCAAATTGCCCTTAAAAGGCCCAATCTCCCCAAATCAACCTCAAATGTCCATCAATTGGTCCCAATTTCCCCAAAGTTCAATCCTAAACTTAAATTCACTTTCCATGTGACCAATTTAAACCAAATCCAAGCTCAATTGGCACATTCTTTGAGCCCAATTTTGATCCAAATCAAAACCCCCAATTTTGGCCACATGACGTAATCTTACCTAATTAAACCCATATCCCACTCAATTTGCCACAATTTTTGTTGAAAACTCTTCATAACATTCCTAAAAAACAAATTTTTCCTTCAATTGGCATTAGTGAACCCTCAATTTCATTTAATTTCAACCTAATTCAAAAGCCACAATTGGCAATGCCTCCAAAGTTCACAAAATTGATTGCAATAACCCCAATATTTGCACCCAATTCATGTTTAAAACTCTTCATCACATTTCTAATGACCATTCTGAATAATCAATTTGGACTTAGCCTAAGCATAGCCAAATCTAGAATCAAGTCTAGCCCAACATGCCCAAAATCACCAAAATTCCAAAATCCTTCAAATTGAAACCACAATTGAACTCAAAATTCTTTCAATCATTCACCAAAAATGTTCAATACAATCATCTACATCAAATGCGTCAATAAATTGGGCCAGTTAACATGGCTAGCCTAGCCCAAACCCAAGTCTTGGTCATTTTCACCCACTTGGACCGATGACGAAAAATGACCTATACATGTCAAATCGGTCAAGACAAGGTCACCACAGCCATGTTTTGGACCCTATTGACCAAGCAAAACCCCATGGAAATACCCAAATGAGCTATGGACCAAAGGATTCCAAAATTAATGGATTTCTTTCCATATTTGCTAAAGCCAAAGATATTTTTGCCAAAACTAAACACCAGCCTATTTAATTATTGTGACATATTCCCCTGGCTCACATGACCTTCTAGCCACCTCCACTAGCTTGACGAGCTGGCCTAGTGGCTGTAAAATGTCCAAATCAAGAGCCACCCCCATGGAATTAAACCCAATTCAAACCAAGAGGCCACCTCATCAAAATTATATTTTAGAGCCTCTCTACCCTCGACCTAAGCAAGCATTTTCACCCCTTAATTGGCCAAGATAGCCACCCTAAAGCCCATTTTTTAAAAACCTCACTTCCACTGTCATGGAGGTAGTGCTAAAAATTTCTTAGAGAGACCTGTCCAAATTGCTCCTAGAGCCTCTTAGAGAACTCCTCAGTGCAACCCAACCACCACATTGCCTTGAATCCCCTTGTCAGAGTTCAAATTTTCAGCTTTAAACCTTGCTAGAGACATGAAAGAGCTCTCCACACCTCTACACTCCACCAAAATCAAATTAAACTCACCCATATCTTCACCATACTAAAAGAAGGAGAAACCTCATCAAATCCCCCTCATACAGAGCCCCTAGCATAGCTCTAGACCAACACCTGAAATTGAGCTTGGTTGAATTCATACCCAAACCTTTCACCACAATAAGAGACTTATCCCCTAGACTCCTTGGACCTCCACGAATGTGCCAATCACCTCAAATCAAAGCTTCCCTTCTCAAAGCAAAGGTATTGAACTCCTCCTCCTTCCAAGTCTATTTTGATTCTCCATTTGATTATGCTTAATTTAATAGCTTGATTACCCTATGGATGTGTTCTTCACACTTAGTCGAACATCTAGAAACAAACCGCACTTAATTTGGTTAAGAAATGAGTGAGATCTTAAGCATTGTAAATGGATGGCCTCGGGCAAAGGCATTGGGAACGATGACAGGGAGTTGTCTGATCGTGCGTTTATCTCATCAACGGACGAGGTCTAGCCGGATAGCGCCTTCATACATGAACCACAGGACGAGTTAGCGCTGAAGTAGATGGCGACATCAAATGGGAGCGCGCCACATGGAGTTTCAAAGCCGCTATTGGTTGACATGGTGTCGCGCATTTAAATAGATAAATAGAGTATTTTCTAATTTAACTAAATAGCTCTAAATTCAAAAATTCATATCTTGGTGTAGAAAAATCACAAAAATAAAATAAAATAACTCACTTGCTCAGTGAACAAAGAGGAACAATGTGGAATTGATTTAAATTTATTTGATGCATATTTTATTTTTAATTAATTAAATACTATTTTGAGTCTTTTAATTCTCCATGCATGTAGACATTTCATCATGGCTTGAAATTTTGACGTGTTGTTGCCTCTATCTTAGGGAACATTCTCAAATTTTTCTAAAGTCAGAGGATATCTCTAGACAAAGATCCATATTTTTCAAGTTTATGTCTATTATTTGAATAAATTAATCATAATAATTAGCATGTTATTTAGAAAAATCCAAGAAAATTTAAGAAGGTTTGCTATGACCAGAGAACCCTTTGGAAAATATTTCATGAGTTAAGTCATTATGAATGCACTTAATTTCCACAAACCCTATAACACAAAGAAAATTAATTCTGGAAAACTCAAACATCTAAAATACTTAATTTTTAATCTCTACTGTGATCTAAAGTTTAGAGAACTTCCGACAAATATTTAAAAACATTTGAAGCTCATTTAATAACTCGAAATGACTTTTCAAGTTAAATGCCACTTTTTACACTAAAATGATTTTTAACAATTAAAATATAACTTAAAAAATTATAAAAATTAGTTTTATGGAGTTCTCTATGATCATAGGAGTTTTCTAAAAATAAAATGATAATTAAAATAAAAACTTTATTTTTGGCCTATTTTTAATATTTAAATAATTAAAAAATGATCAAATCATAAAAATAATAAAATTCATGGAAATGTTATAATTTTTTTCCTAAGTACTAAAGAATAATTGGAACATTTTTCCTAATTTTCTAAGTAAAGATGTTGAATTTTGAAGCTTAATATAATTTTTAAAGGCTAAAAATGGATTTTACTTAAATAATTCTAAAAATTCAAAGAGAAATCACAAAAAAGTGAAATTTATTTCTTTGGGTTCCTTGACATCAGCAAGATTCAATTAAAGTATAAAACATAATTTTTCACATTGAAAATTTTTTATAATTAATAAATACTCTAGAAATTAAAGAACTTCTTAAAATTCAAATATAACTCAATAAATCATGAAATTCAGCCCCGATGCTTCTCTAGTCGAAGTCTACCTTCAGCAAAAAGTTCATGGGATTAAACTTTGCCTTGGTCAAGTTATGAAATTTTCATTAAAAAATCCTATTTTTCCATAAAAATTAAAATGTAAATTAAATTAAATTTTAAAAAATCACATTTTCTCGTATAATGTTTTGATTGACCCATGAGTGAGGTGGGATGAAAATTCCAAAGTCCTTTGGATTAAATTTGACAAATTATGAAGTGATAGAGTCTTAGGGGCAAAAATGTAATTTTGGAAATTTGGCCTTAATTAACATTTAGGCTTAATTCAATGAGGGAAAAGGGTAACCTCTGGTTTTAACTATCTTATTTGGATAATTGAAACAGAAGGGGATTAATTAGTAGAAACTAACCTCACTCTTTCATAATCAAGGGATAAATTTGTAATTACTTAAAATTATTAAAATTTGGAAGTCTAGCCATTTAAATGACCTTAGACTTAGGGGTATGATTTTGGAAGTTGATAACTCACTAATTTAATACCCCTACCTGCTGTTCAAATGACATTTAAGTGCTTTCAAAATAAATAATCATCATCACTTAAAATTCAACTTCTTTCAAATTAATTAAGAAATCTACCAAAACTTTAAGGGCTTTGCAGTGACCTAAGCTAAATCAAATTAGATTAAATGAGGAGTAGAAAAGTGAACATAATTAAAATTGAACATCTTTAAAACACTATAAGCCAAATTTAAAAAAAATTGGCTAAGTGTTTCAATAATGCTAACTTGCCCCCTTTGAGGGTCTTCACGTACATAATTCTCAAATTAATATATAAGTGATAATTACCTTAATTATATGGATAATTGAAACATAAATGTTCATTGAGCATTAAAAGGTATTTACAGGATGGGTTATTAAGCAACACAATATGTTTAAATGAGCTTGATACTTTTTACCAAGTAGTGAGAGAGGAGCATGGATCTGCTTTTTCCTCTATAGTTGTTGGATATCTCAGAGGTCTACTAAACTTAATATGTTTTGCTTAATGAAAATCATCCTTAATCAAACTAATAGGGACCCACCAAGATATGACCTAGGGTTAGGTGGGTCACAAAAACCTTACTTTTTTTGCTTTACATAAAATGTTCTAACATGCATTTTGAGTCTCAGGTGGTGGAACGAGAAGACTCGGCAGGTACGCTTTTACAGTTTACAGCGCCGTCTTTCTTTTGCTTTTGTACTCTACTTTTGATGCTAGCACAAACTTGCATGCTAAACAACGATGTCACCCTACATGAGAACTAATACTGTTAGGATAGCCACAAAATCAAAACAAAAACCAAAACTAAAATCAATCAAGATAAAAATCACCTCAACAACATTCAAAAAATAAAACAACACAAAATTTAATCACAAACATCATAAAAACAACAACTACAACTAAATTAATACGTCTTTATTACATGATCCGGAATCCCTCGGAGGAGGTAACCTAGGGTTGCTAACGAGGCTTCCCACGGTCTAAATGAAATTATGGAACTCATTAATTTGAGTTTAGTAAATTGATTTGGACTAAGTGAATCCAATAGAAAATAGTGGTACCAGAACAAAGGAACCGTAGGATCTCAACCGGTGTCGCTCTCATCAACTTTAATATCCCCCATAAAATTTAAAAAACTTCAACCATAAGATCACCTGATTTGACATCATAACTTGACACCCTAGAAAACTTAAACTGGTCATGACAAGGAGCTTGGAGCTAGCATGGTGAGCAGCACAACCATTTTCTATAGCAAAACCTGTCTTCCCCAGCTAAACAAACTTCCTTCTTTAGAATTAAAAAACCCTGTCATAGAATTTTGAGGTTGTTTGCTTATGCAACATAATTCCTTACCTTATATTTAGGCCTTTGTACAGCTCTACTCTACAATATAAGTCTTAACTCATCTTAGGATTCTAAGGTTGTCGTTCATTATGACCTAAATCATCACATCTTCCAGACTATTTGTGTGATCGTTCCACACAAATGTAAGCTCTAAATTAATAAAATTTGCAGGATGAAACACCTAAATATTTCTTCTCAAAACTGAAGCCAAACATTAGGATAGACTTGGAAGTCACCTAGGTTTTCCTCTAAATCTATGACATCCCTTAGATCTTCCTCATTTGGATTTCCAAAACAAAAGGCTCCAAATTTGAGTCAATCTCATTTCACACCTCCTTATTTGATTTTGTTGAAAAGTCCTATCCTTTTGAAATCCTTGAAGATAATATTTCCAGATTTTTAACGAGAGTATTCTTAAGTGATTTCGGTCATTTAGAATGTAATTAACTATAAGGGCTTTCCCTTATAGGAAGATTTTTCCAAACCCAGCTTAACATAAACCCTATTTAATCCTTTATATTAAATAGGGGAAATTTTCGGGACAAAAAAATAGTTTTGCAGACCAAACATACGCCATATATTTCTTAGTTTGTTTGATCGAGTCTCATTCTCAAGTCTTGTGTTTATTCTTCGGGAAAGAAACAGTGTTTGAGGTATAGCGCTCTTTCATTTAAACTATAAAAAACATGAGGTCTGTTTGATTTCATATTTTTCTAAACTTAGTTCTATATGTAAATTAAAATGTCCTTTTGAAGTGGGCGATGAGATTTCAATTTCGGTGACCGACAACTTCCTACTAGTAACTCTCCAAAACAAAATAGTGCCGATAACTTCTGGCGACTCCTTTGAGGAAGAGCTTTTCTTTCTATTTAAAACAGGAAATATTATCTTCAGAAATTGTTAATGTGTACATGTCCTTCTTAGACCAACTCACTCTTCTTCTGTTGACATACATTACTCATTTCTATCTTGGAAAAGCATGACAAACTCTTTGAACTTCAAGAATATCTATTCAATCACATTTGAACAGAGGGGTTTAGGAGGCCATTAAGGACTCTTAAAATCTTCATGTGGGGTCGGACCCTAATAGGTGTGTTGGTGGAGAAGTTCCACTTGGGCAATGTGTGTTACTAAATGAATGGGTTGTAAATACTTCACATCTCCCTTCCAAATTTGATTTGCTATTTTGCATATTAAATCAAATTCTGTTGTGTTGCGCGTGCTTCAAAATTTTCTTATATTAATTAAAATTTTCTACTTTCAAATTACCTTTTTACTAAAAAATTTAAAATCCCCACAAACTAAAATTTACCTGGTCTACAGATCAACCTCTGTTAATTTTCAGTGCTTGCACTAAGGATTATAAGGTTTTGACCATATAACTAACCCCAAAACTTTATGTTTTAAAGCTGCTGCAATGGCCTACCCAACGTTGACCTTTTCATGCAACTTACCTACAAGGCATGAAGCTTGCAATGTTGCTCTTACTATTAAGTTCTGAGCCAGATTTGAAGACCTCGAGGTTATCCTCGGGAAGGCTCCGTTAATCATGATTAAAGTCACCGCTCTAAAAGTTCAGGAGCAGTCTGCTCCAGAATTTCAAAAGTCGTCTACAGAGTTCATCCTAAGCTGTCTTCAAGATTTCCCTCCTTATAAAAAGGTAAAGACTACTGTTGCTGCCCTGCCACCCACTAAGCCTGTTGTTCCTACTGCTACTAAGGGGAATGAAGTAATGATCATTGAAGATCTGACTGAGGGATTGGTTGTCTCGCCACCAGTATTCAAAATTGGATCAAGTTTAAGAACTACACCATTAACCCGAACTCATAAGAAAAATCGCAATAGAAGAGTTCAGAGGACTACTAAAGCCCAGACTCTTGAGGAAATACCTGCCAAGGAAAAGCCACACCAAGTGCAGTTAGAATTATTGGAAGTATATCCACTTCTGAAAGGAAGTAGATTCCATCCTTTAGTGGATACTGATGGGTACAAAAGTATTCTAAAGATTGTCATTGCATTACCGTCACTTCATGGACAGAGTGTGGATAAAAAGAAGCCTACTCCTATCACACGAGTCAGTTCTATTTTTCAAAGACTAGCTACTAAAGAGGGTTGCTTAGTTAATGAATTACTTAGACGAGTGAGACATGCAATTTCCCCTTATATGAAGAAAGAAATTTTAAAAGATTTCAGATCTGTCAGACGATCTCAGAAGTCAATCAAAAGTTTGTCTGCTCGTATTCTCATCTGGTTCTACTTAGGAAACAGAGTTGATACTGCTATTTTCACCACAAATTCCACCACTACCAGGACCACAGGTCGTCGATCGGTTAAGTCAAGATTGAGTCCAAGAATTCTACAGAGCACGCACCACAAAGACATTCCTAAAATTCTAAAGGAAAAGATGAAGAAATTACCCAATACTGTAGTCAGTCTGCACAATGGGGAGCATACTTCTCCTTGACATCCCAATGTTTTCGGTTGGACACTCTGTCCTGAGACATCATCGTCAAAGAAAAAGGTGTGGATACCAAAGGTTGCTGTACTGATACAGTCCAAAAAGTCTGCAGGACAAGGTCACTAAATGAAGCCATGGTCTAAAGTATCTGACATCGTCGCATCTATTGTCAGTGAAATGGAGGAGCAAGAGAAGCAGGTCCAGCAAAGTCATCCAGATCTTAGAACAATCAAAGAATCAATGATCAAAGAAAAAGTTGAAAAGCTCGAAGTCAAGATTTCTGAGTTGGCTTAGGAACATGGAGTCTCCATAGATGATGATGAAGACTTTGACTACAATGATTACCTTGAAGAGCATTTTATGGATGTCCGTATTATCTAAACCAGAGCCGCTACATCTGTGTGTGAGGCTCAAACTCTTATCGAAGAGAACGTCGTAGATGAGTTGCTTCAGACTTTCCTACTAAAAGACGAGCAAGTCAGCCAACTGGAGAAAAGAATAGAAAAGATGGTCGCAGCCATGACTTCTATGGCCACAATTCAAGGATAATCTCAACCCCCACAGTTAGCCTTTTTAGAGGTAAACCAACCAGAAATCATACATATCATGGATGATAGAAGAGAAGTTACCTCAATAAACAGAGATGAGCGACAAAAGAAAGATTCTACACCGAGCGCCATACTAGAGAAAGAATTTAAGCAAATGATTGGGCAAGTTCGGGAAGCCTTAACCCAATCAAAGGGTGGTTCATTGATTTTAAAGGGTAGAACCTATCTTGAGGAATTACCAGTCCTATGACTTTGTTGTTTTAATCTAAGGAAGAAAGATTGGTTTAGCTGAGGAAGACAAGTTTTGCTATTGAAGATGGCCATGCTGCCCACCTTGCTAGCTCTAAGCTCCTTACCACGACTAGTTTGAGTTTTCTAGTATGTCAAGTTATAATGTCAAATCAAACGGCCCTATGGTTGAAGTTCTTTAAATTTTATGGGGGATGTTAAAGTTGATTAGAGTTGGTTAGGATCCTACGGTTCCCTAATTCTGGCACCATTATTTTTTATATTGGACTCACTTAGTCCAAATGAACTTACTAAATTCAACTTAATGAGTACCATAATTTCATTTAGACCATGGGAAGCCTCGTTAGCAACCATAGGCTACCTCCTCTAAGGGATTCTCGATCATCTGATAGAGATGTCTTAATTTAGTTATAATTGTAGTTTGTGTGATGTTTGTGGTTAAATTTTGAGTTGTTTTATATTTTGAATTTTGTGGGGGTGAATTTTATCTTGGTTGATTTAAATTTTAGTTTTGGTTTTGATTTTCTGGCTATCCTGATAGTTTTAGTTTTCATGCAGGGTGGCATTATTGTTTAGAAAGCAAGTTTGTAGGTATGAAAGCACAGTATGAAAGTACAAGAAAGACAATGCTGAAAATTGTAAAAGTGTACCTTGCGCCTTCTCATTCTACCACCTCAAAATCAAAAGGCATGTTAAGGCAGTTTATATGAAATAGGGAAGTAAAATTTTGGTGGTTTTCTGAACCTTATGCCATATCTTGGTGGTCCTTAAGAGTTTAATTAAGGATAATTTTGTCAAGCAAAACATATTAAGTTTAGTAGATCTCCGAGGTATCCAACATGAGTTTAATTAAGGATGATTTTGTCAAGCAAAACATATTAAGTTTAGTAGATCTTCAAGATACCCAACAAATCTAGAGAAAGAAGCAGGTTCTTGCTACTCTCTTGCTACCTGGTGGAAAATCTCGAGTTCTTTTAAACCAATTATGTTGCTTCATAATTCATCCTATAACTACCCTTAATGCTCAGTGAACACTGATGTCTCAAATATCCCTAAGAGTAGGGTAATTATCACTTGTGATTCAATTTAAGAATTATGTGGGTGAAGATCCTTAAAGAGGTAAGTTAGTGTTGTTGGAACACTTAGCCAAATTTTGATCTTAATTATGCTTGTAGTGTTTGAAAGATGTTTAAATTTTCAACGATATTTACTTTTCTAATCCTTATTTAAATGAAACTTGATTTAGCCTAAGTCACTACTAAGCTATATTTACTTTTCTAATCCTTATTTAAATGAAACTTGATTTAGCCTAAGTCACTACTAAGCCTTTAAGACCTAGGTGAGTGTCTTAGTTGATTTTTAAAAGGTTAAGCTTTAGGTGGTCTTGATTCATGATCGGAATTTTATTTGAAAATCAAAATAGGGTTATTAAATTGATTAATTATTGACTTCAAAAGTCATACCCCTAAGTCCTTGGTTCATTTTATTTTAAAATACTTCCAAATCTTAAAAATTTAGAAATTTATTAATTTAACTTTTTTTAATTAAGAAAATGAGATTGGTTTCGACCAATTAACCCTCTGTGTTTCAAACATCAAATAAATTGATTAAGATCATAGGTTACCCATTTCCCTCCTTAAATTAAGCCTAAATGTTAGTTAAGGCTAATTTTCCAAAATTACATATATGCCCCTAAGGCTCTAACACTTCATAATTTGTCAAATTCAATTCAAATGACTTTGAAATTTTTATCCTACTTCATTCATGGATAAAATAAGATATTAAAGGATAGAATGTGATTTTTCAAATTTTAATTTATTTATATAATTATTTTCATGCAAGAATAGGATTTTCCAGATAAAAATGCCTAACTTGACCAAGGTGACTCTCAATCCCTTGAAACTTTTATTAGAGGTAGACATAGAACATTAAAGCCTTTGGAATAAATTTCATGATTTGTTGAATTTTATTTCAATTTTAAGAATTATTTTAAGTTCTAGGGTATTTATTAGATATAAAATATTTTAAATGGAGAAAATCAAGTTTTGTACTTTTGAAAAGTCTCCCTGAGGTCAGAGAACTCTGAGGAGAAGATTTTTATATATTTTTTTAATTTTATTTGATTTATTAAAATTATTTTAAATGAAAACTCATTTTTAGCATTTAAAAATCATTTTTAAGCTTTAAAATTCAATATCTTTATTTAGAAAACCATGAAAAATATTCCAATTGTTCGACCCAAGAAAAATATGTTGAAATTTTCATACCTATTTTATACTGTTTTGATGATATTACACTTTAAAGAAATGTATTTTTAATGTTTTGTTACAAGAATCATGAATTAGGGTCAATTGAGCAAAAGTATGTAAAAAAGAGCAAATTTCGAGCCAANCTTCGATCTTAATTTACATTCAATCTGGTCAATTGATTTGTTAAAATATGTTGAGTTTTACAACTAAAGTGAGGATTACCTCCAAGATTCAGGGAGGTCAAAGCCCTTGGAAGTTGGGTGCACATAAATAGGGAAATAATATTATCGGGCGTAGAATTGAAGATTTTAGAATTCTGTCCTATCATTTAGGTCCTGAAGTGTAGATGTTAGCCCTCAGGTGAGGGAAACNTCACCTAGCATGACTCATGCCACATAGCTCATGTCCCTATCTAGTGCACTTAGGTGTATGGCTCATATTTAGCAAGAGTCATACACCCTAATGCATACATGAGATCACTTAGGGTTTCCATGGGAATAGTCTCATTCATATCATACATGTGCATTGCATATCATGCATCATTTATGACTATCATTTGCATTTGCATGTTCTGTTGCTTCTCCGGCAAAGTGAAATTCCTCTAGGGCTGTTCTATACCTGATGAAACTAAAATCAATATCATTTTTCTATGTTGAGTCACGTAGTATGACATTTATTCGCTATTTACATGAGCATTTGGGTTGCCTCTTGATGCCCGTAGAATTTGTGCGTACATATATGTGTACTTCAATTTCAAACTCCAAAGACGGCAGCAAATACTTTATCTGGCTCGCAATTATATATATATATATATTTAATTCCATGGCCAAAAACTTGACCCAACTTAATTATGACGACTAATATGCAAAACAAATTTGTTGTAGAGTTTAGATTTTAATTTATAGATCATACACTATGGGTACTACGCAAGTGTACGTATCGTTTTAAATAGTATAGGGTGTTCTTTTAAGATTAGAGTATTGATCCCATAGGGAAGCAAGATAAGAATCTCTTAGGCTAATTCTAGTATACTATTGTCAGGATGATTTTTAAGGGTGTTTTCAATCAGCTAATCCTAAATACAAACCTATATCTAAAGATAATCCTAACTAGAGAAATTGATTTAAAGAATTTTAAGATGTTACAGACTACCTTTCACATGCGACGACCTATATTGATAAGATTGTGCTGAGTAGATTCTAGCTTCTCACTTCCAGATTTACCAGGCCTCTCTATTAGGAACAACTAGGCCTCAGGTTGTGAACTAAAGACTGAATTGTTAAAAGTTCTAACCTGTCACTCTAGAATTATCAATTTTACGCCCATCAAAACTTATCTCTCTATCTATTTGCACTCTCCCTTGGAGTTGGCTCCCTTCCATCTAAGGTTTGGTGTGGTACTCACAGGTTGGGTGAAATCATAGACCTCCGGGGTCATTATGTTTCACAATAGATTTTAATATCACAAATTGCTAGTTTGCAAAGTAAATTAAGAAATAGTGAAAATGCCATCACCTTAAAAAAATAAGAGAATTTCTAAGCAAATCAAAATTCCTAAACATGAATCCATATCATTGCAAGAGAAAATTGAAATGAAGATGAAGACATAAGCAGTAAAAGAATTGATAGAATTATGTAATAAATTATGTGCCAACAAGAAACATATGTCTACCTACCCTCTTTTGAATGTATAGGTATGCTTAGTGTTCTATTAGTTTTAAACAACTAGTTGTCACCTAGAAGCTCCTAATAGAAACAGATCATGAATTATTTTTCCTTAAAAGGTACATTGACGCCTAAACTACTTCACCATAACCAACCGGACAAGGTGAGTGCACTCAAGTTGCAAGATCATTGCACACCCGAGTCTTAGTTTCACTTATAACATGTTTTAACATAACCTATTGCCACTTAAGTTTTATCAATGAAGAAAAGGAGACATTACTCATAACATAGAAATAAAAATTATTTTATCATAAAAGATTTTTCTATTCATGCCACTACAACATATCAAAAGAGAAGAGTGAAGAATATTACTCACGAAGCATGGATAAAACAAAACAGAAAGCTTCATTAAATCAAAGCAAAATCACATGAAACTGTTTACAACAATTATAAGATAATGAAGAATACAATACTTAGTTTTTTATCTCTGAAAGAAAGATGAAAATCTCTCCAACAAAGTCTCCCGCTGATCCATGTAATGCTCACACAATTTCTTACATGTATCTCTCAAAATCCCTCACCAATATTTCTAGAAAAGGTATAAACTTACATCTCCTCAAACACACACACACACACACACACACACCTCTTTGAAGAGACACGCCAAACTCTCCTCTATCTTCACCTTAAACTCTTCTTAATACTATTCCTTGAGAGACGCTAACTCCCCCCCTTTTTAAAGAGAAACCAAACTCCACCTCATTCCAAGAGACACATCTCTTCACTCTAAGAGACATACCTCTTCATTCTAAAAGATTTGAAATGCATGTCTAGATTCATTGCATAACTCTTTGAGGCATGCATAACTGCCCAAAATCATTCAAAACTACGCAGAATAGTCCAAAATCACTCAAAATCACCCGTAAACCATTCTGGTGCCTAAGCATCATAATGTGGTGTATAGGCACCACTTTTTGGGCAAGACTGGTGTCTAGGCACCACTTTCTGGCACTTATGAGCCACCTTGTTGGTAGTACCTCTATTTCGCTCCATTTCAACTCCCAACCACTCCATGTGTTATACATACAAGATAAACATGAAAATAATATTTCTTTAAGGTGTAATTTTGTTTAAAAATATGAGATAAATGTAAATGAGATTGAGCATAGAAAGACATACCAAAATATGTCTGATCAGAATTCTCATCCTTGCTTGATTTAACTCCAAATTGCACCATTTTTGCTCTATTTTCTTGAAAATTCTATATCTTGTACATGGAACCAAAAATATGAAAGATACCTTCCTTTAAAGTGCAATATCATAAAAAATTGTCTTGAAATATATATATTAAAAAGGTAATTTTTAGGCGCATCACCTCTCGGGTGAGGTGTCATCTCCTCTAGAGTGTCTTATACATGATGCACCTGAATTGCATGTCATGTGAATGAAGAATTTGACACTCACTTACACAACTAGCACTCCTGTCACTGAGCATGCATCACCATATGCTCATGGTGAGTGGTAAGACATATTGAGATGGTTGACTCACCTAACGCTAGCCCATCTTGGATTTCACTAACTTGGATCGTAATCACCTAACATACGATTATGTTTGGATATCCTTGGTAACAAGTATATGGCTACTTCACATAGGGTGACCTATTTTCCCTTATAACCCTATGCTGGTTTGTTCCTGTACGATTTATTACCTTGTACGATCGTATCAAATGAGTGAGCTCCAAGAGATTAGATGTGAGTGCTCACCTAGCATAACACTATTGTCTCATTTAATCACTTAATGTACAATGTGATTGCACACACCTTGATAGAGCAGTTACATCGGGTTTAGCTTTCATCAGCACTAGTAATCTAAATCCTATTAAGCATGCTCTTACTACTGTTGCGCAACAACAAGCACCACTAGGTGGGCCCATCACCTATTAAATTTGGTGATTACACTCTAAATGACAACATTTAAATATTGGTTATTGCTAAGTTTTTTAAATAAAAAACAATTTATATATGATAATTACAGTATGAATATTTACATGCATATGCCCATATTTTTTGTATATCATCATACTTTTATTTAGTATATTTATACAATTCTATTTAACCTAGATTTATCTATGAATCACACCCAAGATATACAACACAAATAGGGAGAGAAAGAGCTAAAAAAAGAGAGAAAAAGAGAATTAAGAATACTAGAAGTGTCAGTAATTTATCCCTATATTTTTACCAAAAAAGATCTACCCTTTATATGAAACTAGATTCATATTTATAGTGAGTAGGAGTTACATTGTAAAATGTCCATAATATCCTTAAAATGAAAACGAAATTAACTATTATTGATTGGCTGAAACTTTCAAGATAATCATTACCATGATTGAATCATTACATGTGGAGTTTTTATATTGCTTATTTTTATTAGTGGATCATTTATCTACTCATTCGGTTGATATTTTTGGCCTACTCGACTGGATCATCAACTCTATGTCAACTAATATTTTTTGGTGCTCAAGAACATTAACAGTTTGACATGTGTCCCATCCAGGACTACTTGATTCAATTAAACCCGCTTTAATTATATATTTTTTTAGTTCTCCGATTTCTTGTATACTAAGAGGCTACAAGTTCAAATAAAAGTGTGAGAATTAAATCATCAGGAGTTTGACATTCAATAATTAATCTTCAATGATTTGCACTTCATTGATTTTCTTGTAAGTGACTTCTTATAAGTGGAGGATAACTTCTTTCTAAATTTTCTTGCTTTATTTTCCATTTCTTCCTATGCCTCCCGATTGCCTCTGTGAATAATTTTCTATGTTGGATAAGCATCTAAAGTCTTAAGCCACCATTCCAAATGAACTTTTGCTTCATGGCTTATTCTTTGAAGAGAAAAGCAAGAGGCATCATGAGCTTGATCAGAAGAGAAAACTATTGGGAAGGGTAGGAGAGACTCTCCTTCAAGTTAGATTTCCTCTTTTAAGGACACTCTTGAAATGACATTGTTAAATGTGATAAATACTCGTTAGATGGATTCAATAGTGTAATCTCCCTACCTAAATCCATTTGAAGTCCCCATAATAACCCTAAGTGCGGTGGGGATGATACATCTAAAATATATAGTAATTTTGTAAATATTTTTATGCCTAATTTTTTAGATATTGTGCTTTAATGAAAGATATTTGTGTGTTTTTCTTTCAGGTAAAATTAATTAGATGAATAATGGTAAAAGGAGTGAAAAAGGATCAAATTTGGATAAAAAAAAAGAATGTGCAAAAATGAAATGAGATGTCGAAGCACCCAGGACTGGCGCTTACGCGCTAGTTATTCCTAGAGAGCCACACCTAAGTGTCAGGTACCCCGCGCTTAACCACCAGAAGTAGTTATTTGATCATTCATTTAATTTGGATAACTTTTTGAAGAGGTGTTTGATACAACCCTTGGCAAGCATGTGTGAAATAGTTTATGGACATGAAATTTCATTTGATTTGCTTTTGAAATGAGACAACTTCTAGAAGATTCATTGAATGGAGACATACTTTGAAGAGACACCAAGGCACCTCTTGGATTTTTATCAAAGAAGAGTTGGATCATCAAGGAAGAGGGTCAATCCATATCAAACAACAATCATTCATCCTAGCAACCACCGCCGCCAACCACCTTTTTATTTTATTTTAAGTTTTAGTTTGTATTGTGAGTGAAGGAAGAGAATTCCAAAAAACTTCAAAACATTTGGTGGAGAGGATTTCAGATAAGTGTTTATCTTTGTGACTAAATTTGGTTTTAATTTAGATTTCATGTTTGTGTGCATGATTTCTACTTTTAAACTCAAGTGTGGTTGAGTTTTCTCCATGAATTCTGAGTAGTTTTTTTTTATATTTTTTCTTAAAATGATAAGTGTTTAAGAATTGAAAGGAAATTTTGTAAAGTATTAGACTTCAAAGTTGGAAGAAGTTGTGATGATTTGAAACTTTGTACTTCATTTACTTGTTGATTTGGCCAATAAAAATGATATTGTCTCAGTCAACAAATTGTAAGAATCAAATTTGATTTCATGGATGAAAATGTGGATTGACAGGCTAAAGACCCCAATTTGATTTATAGTTTTAAGATTTGATATGAGATGTTAGCCCCCAGGTGGAGGGAGAAGAGGGAACTCTAGAGTGAGAGTTAGTATCTTCCCTACCTAATCGATCTTCAAAATTATTCAAACTATAGTTAGTCAATGTTCTTTATAGCATCTCAAGTAAGAGTAAATAATATTATTGTTCCTATAGGCAAAACACAATTAGAAAGCTTCCACAACAGAATTTTTATATATCTTATTGATTCATGGTAAGGAAAGAAATATTTTATTTATATTGCCTTCATCTTGCAAGTATTTAATTAAGTCAATTAGTTTCTCACTTTATTTAAATTATAAAAAAAAAATACAAATAGAATTTAATTTCATTCCTATTATAGCATCTCTAGTTTAAGTAAGAATATTTTGCTAAGTATAATTTTGTTATCTAATTTCTTTTATTTTGCAAAGTGCATATTGTCATGTTTTCCCTATGTGTTTGATATTTGTGACTTAATCAAAAAGTTCTATATTACTTGATAATGATACTTATAGTTGCGAAGTATCCCATATTTAAATATTATAACTTTATTCTAATTTGCTTCATAGTAAAGAATTTATCTAGCTTTTGCTTGGGATCAAGATTTTGGCACTATTATAAAGTAAGAATTATTATTAAGGAAATTAAGTATATAATCACATATATCGCAATAAACATCTATATAGAAAGTCGGGATCAAGTTTTTGGCGTCGTTGTTGGGGAAAATTACAAATTTTTCAAAAGATGTTTTTAGAAAGCAAAATTGCTATTTTTATAAAATATTATTTAAACTTTAAGATTTATTATTGGAATATTGTAGTGTTGTTTTTATATAAAGTTCTTGTTTATGTGTTTTTTATTTTTATGTTTTATGTTTTATTTTATGTGTTTCATAGTAATGAAAGCATAGTTCAGGTTTCATAGAACTTGTGTCTTACGATTCTGATTTAGAAAGACTATTAGAAAAATTAAAAATTAAAAATTACTAAAAAATTCAAGAAATGGCAAATCAAAATAATCAAAATGCTGAAGAGTTTACACCTTTTAAACATTATGCAAACCCTATGGAGGATGAACTTCATTGTAGTATTCAAAAACTCGTTGCAGTGGTTAATTCATTTAAGCTTAAACCCGCTATTATCCAAATGATATCAGATAATCAGTTTGGGGGAGCACCAACTGAAGATCCAAATTTACATCTTGCTAATTTTCTAGAATTATGTGATACATTTAAATATGATGGTGTATCAAATGATGTTATAAGACTTTGATTATTTCCATTCTCACTAAGGGATAAGACTAAGGTATAGTTACATTCGTTATCATCTGGATCTATCAGAAGTTAGGGTGATTTAGCGCAGAAACTCCTTGCTAAATATTTTTCACCATAAAAAAAGTGCATAACTTAGAAATGATGTTACATCTTTTTTCCAGTTTGAAGGGGAATCTATTTATGAAGCATGAGAACGATTTAAGGAACTCTTAAGAAAATGTTCATACCATGCTATATTAGATTGGTTAATAATTCAAACTTTTTATAATGAATTAGCTGAATCTCTTAGATTTATTATTGATACCGCTGCTAGAGGTTCATTGATGTTAAAACCATTTAATGAAGCTTATGATTTAATTGAAGAGATGACGATAAATAATTTTTAATGGTCTTATGAAAGGGTAAATCTTAAGAAAGTATCCAATATTTATGAAACTGATGCTTTTGCAATGTTAGCAAATCAAGTTGCTATAATTTCAAGGAAGTTGGACCAATTTGGAATGAATTTTTATTAACCAATTGCAATGATTGAAGAGAATTTATTAAGTCAAATGACAGATTCTCAAGCATCATTAGAAACTCTGAATACCATAAACAATAAGAAGAATAACCCATATTCAAACTATTATAAATTAGGTTGGAAGAGCCACCCAACTTTAACTGGAATAATACTTCAGGTGGTAACAATCAACAATAGGGAAAAAACCAAGTAAACTCATTGGAAAACTGGAACAACCAAGGGAATAGTAATTATACGCCTACTTATCCTCTATATTTTAGCAGTAATCCATAAGTTAAGGAGAATAAGTTGTCTATACAAGAAGTTGGGTTCCAAATGGGAAATTAGTTACAAATTTAATGAGCTACAATTAGAAATATTAAGAATCAGTTGGGACAAATAGCAAATTCATTAAGTAATGGATCCCAAGGAACACTTCCTAATAATATAGAAGTAAATCCAAAAGACTAGAATAAAGAACAATTAAAAGTCATTCAACTTAGAAGCAAAAGAGAATTGGAAGGTAAAGTTCAAAAAGAGATTGAAGTAGAGAGAGAAGAGATTGAAGAACCAAAAGAGGAAGCTCTGAAAGGTTTAGAGAGACATATTTCACCACTTAAAGTTGACTTTGAAAAACCACCAAATCCATTTTCTCAGAGGCTCTGACAACAAAAATTGGACAAACAATTTTTAAAATTTATGGAAATTTTTAAGAAGTTTACAATTAATATTCTATTTGCTGAAGCCTTAGAACAAATGCCAATCTATGTGAAGTTTATGAAGAATATTCTTAATAGGAAAAGGAAGTTTGAAGATAATGAGAATGTTGCACTTAGTGAGGATTGCGGTGTTATAATTCAGAAAAAGCTTCCTGAAAGCTTAAAGATCCTGGTAGCTTCAGAATTTCATGTGTAATAGGAGACTAATTTTATGGGAAAGCTTTATGTGATTTAGGTGCAAGCATCAACCTTATGACATTATCAATATTTAAAAGATTAGGATTAAGAGAAATATCCCCTACTACTGTAACTCTGCATTTAGAAGATTGTTCAATAGCATATCATAAAGGAGTTATGGAAGATGTCCTAGTGAAAGTGGATCAATTTATCTTTCCTGTTGATTTCATTATGTTAGATATGGAGGAAGATAAGGAGATGCCTATCATTTTGAGGAGACCTTTCCTAGTTATAAGAAGAACAATGATAGATGTGCAAAAAGGAGAATTAACTATGTGCGTAAATGATCAAACAATTACATTTAATATTTCCAAATTAATGAAATACCCTACAGAAGGTAAAGATGATGAATGCTATAGAATGGATGTGATAAATTATTTAAGTGAATGTCATTTCAAAACAACTTATGAAGAGAAATTTGAAATGAAAGAGTTGGAACACAAGAAAGCAGAGGAATTAGATCAATATGAAGATTTATATAAGGAAGAATCAAATTATGTTCAAGAAAGTATTGAAGTTTTGGACATGACAGAAAAGATACTTATTTTTGTCCATCAATTGAAAAAACTCCTGAGCTTAAGTTGAAGTTACTTCATGAACAGTTGAAGTATACCTTTTTAGGTGATTCCTCAATATTACATATTATAATTTCCTCAAAATTAACTTCAGAAGAAGAAATGAGTTTGATAAAAACTTTAAAGAAATACAAGAAAGCCTTTGGATGGACAATTGTTGATATAAAATGAATATGTCCTTCAATTTGTATACATAGAATTCATATGAAAGAGAACTGTAAACCCAAGATTGATCCTCAAAGGAGATTGAATCTTGTTATGAAAGAAGTTGTTAAGAAAGAAATTTTAAAGCGGTTATATGCTTGAATTATCTACCCTATTTCAGATAGCGCATGGGTTAGTCCAATTCATTATGTTCCTAAGAAAGCAGGAGGGACTGTGAGTTTGAATGAACAAAACAAGTTAATACCAACAAGGCAAGTCACATGATATTGAATATGTATTGATTATAGAAAATAAATCTTGCTACTAGGAAAGATCATTTTCCACTGCCATTTTTATATCAAATGTTGGATAGACTAGTTAGGCATAAATACTTTTATTTTCTGGATGGATATACAGGTTATCACCAAATTCAAATAGCTCACGAGGATCAAGAGAAAAAAACTTTTACCAGTCCTTATGGTACATTTTCTTTTAGAAGAATGCCCGTTGGTTTATGTAATGCACCTGCTAAATTTCAAAGATGTAACATGATTATTTTTTGTGATTTAAATAAAAAAAGGATTGAAGTTTATATGGATGATTTTTCAGTATTTGGAACTTCATTTGAATCATGTTTAGAATATTTATTAAAAATTCTTAAGCGATGTGAAGAAACAAATTTAGTCCTTAACTGGGAAAAATGCAAATTTATGGTAGTAAGAGGAATAATTTTGGGACATAATTTCAGAAAATGATATGGAAGTAGACCCTACAAAAATTCAAGTGATAACTAATTTACCCACTTAACAAGTGTAAAGGAAATTAGGAGTTTTTAGGACATGCTGGATTCTACAAGCGATATATTGAAGACTTTTCAAAAATTTCTAAGCCTCTATGCCATTTACTTGAAAAAGATGTAATTTTTTATTTTGATAAAGAGTGCCTAAAAGCTTTTGAATTTTTAAAAGAAAAATTAGTCACTACATCAATTATTGTTTCACCAGATTGGGAAAAACCTTTTGAATTAATGTGTGATGCAAGTGATTATGCTATTGGAGTTGTTTTAGAACAAAAGCATGATGAAGATTTTCAAAGTTATCTATTATGCTAGTAGAACTCTTAATAAAGCTCAAATTAATCACACCATAACTGAGAAAGAGTTATTAGCTGTAGTATATGATTTTGATAAATTTAGGTCATACTTAATTGGAACTGAGTGTATTGTGCATACAGATCATTTTGCTATTAAGTATTTAATGAAAAAGAATGATGCAAAGCCAAGACTGATAAGATGGATTCTTCTTTTACAAGAATTTGGTTTTATGATAGTAGATAAGAAGGGAGTTGAGAATCAAATTATTGATCATCGTCCAGGCTTGAATTAGAGAAACCACTCTATTTTGAAAAAGAGATTAATGAACTTTTTTCAGATGAGGATTTGTTTAATGTTAATAAGTGGCATGTTCTATGGTATGCCGACATTGTGAATTTTATTATTAGTGATATTATACTTTATGGAATGACATACTAAAAAAAGAGAAAATTTTTATCTGAAGCTAAGACTTATTTTTAGGATGAAACATTTTTATATAAATAAGGAAATGATCTAATTATTCAAATATGTGTGCCTTTAGAAGAAACTTATAAAATTATCCAAAAATGTCATAATTCTGATGTTGGGGGACATTTTGGTGTTGATAAAACAACATACAAAATTTTATAATCTAAATTTTATTGGCCTACAATCTTTAGAGATGTTAACGCTTATGTCAAAACTTGTGATCGATGTCAACGAGTAGGTAATATTTTTAGAAGGAATGAGATGCCCCTCAATTATGTGTTAGAAGTTGAAATATTTGATGTTTGAGGATTAGATTTCATAGGACTATTTATACCATCTTTCAAAAATTTATATATATTGTTTGCAGTAGATTATGTATCCAAATGAATAGATATTGTTGTTTTACCTCGATGTAATGCTCAAAGTATTGCAAAGTTTTTAAGAATGAATATATTTTATAGATTTGAGATGCCAAAAGTAATCATAATTGACAGGGGAAGTCATTTCAGAAATGCAATAATGGAGAAGTTATTAAAGAAATATCATATTAACCATAGAACTGCTACTGCTTATCATCCTTAGACAAGTGGTTTGGTTGAATTATCCAATCATGAAATTAAAAGAATATTGGAAAAATTTGTAAATCCAACTAAAATAGATTGGTCAGTCAAACTTGATTAAGCTTTGTGGGCTTATAGAAATGCATATAGAACTCTTATAGGAATGTCCTCATACAAGCTAATATTTGGAAAAGATTGTCACCTACCAGTTGAACTTGAGCATAAAACATATTGGACTATTAAAGAATTTAATAACTTAAAGGATGCTGGTGAGAAAAGGCTATTGCAATTGAATGAGCTTGATAAGATAAGAAATGAATCTTATGAAAGTGCTAAGATTTACAAAAAAAGATGAAGTGGCATGATCAGAGGATTCTTAGTAAAAATTTTTAATTAGGGCAACAAGTTTTGTTTTATAATGCAAGGTTAAGATTATTTCCATGCAAACTTAAGTTCAGGTGGATGGGTCAATTTATTGTGATAAAAGTTTATCCCTATGGAACTGTGGATATCAAAGATCCTAAAACTGATAAAATATTCAAAGTGAATGTTCACAAACTAAAATCCTACTTTTTAGGTGACCAACTTAAATTAAATTATTTTAGGATGTTGGGTCAACCAAAATAAGTACTGGTTACGTCGGGCTGACGACGTTAAACCAAGCACTCTGTGGGAGGCAACTCATAGTTATCTGTGTGTTTATTTTTATTATTTTGTTTTTTAGTTTAATTTAGAAAATATTGGTAGTATTTTGAATATATAATGATTTAGTGAATATTTTAAGACCTTAAAAATGACTTAGACATGTTAAAACAAATATTTGGACGTTAAGTTGACCTGTGCTAGATTGAGCACTGGCGCTTAAGCGTAGCAGTTAAAAACATGTGTGAATTTTAGTTTCTAGAAGTTTTAACCATGACTTGGTTGTCTTTAACGTGGGATATCAGTTCTAGGATGTGCGTAGGAGTTATAGGGCAGTTTTTAGCCTATATATAGAAGGGTTATGTAAGGATTTTTAACACAATTCAATTTTAACCCCAAATCCTAAGTGAGAAGAGAGAGTTTTAGAAAAATATCATCTTGGGAAAGTGATTTGAAGAGAAAGGAGGAGGAAATGAGAAAGAAGTTCATTAGTCAAAGTTTGCAAGAGTTATATAAATGTTTCTTAGTCATTAGTATTGAAGGAATAGCAGAGAAAATCACTAAAATTGAGGCTAACGTGGCTTTTGTTGAAGTGAAAGTGATGGAAGTTAACGCACATCTGGATCATATGGGATGGTGACCAGAGGAAAATATGTTAAGATTTTCATACGTATTTTATACTATTTTTGATGATATTGCATTTTAACAAAAGGTATTTTTTATGTTTTATTTCAGTAATGATGAATTAGGGTTATTGGAGCAAAACGATGCAAAAGGAGCGAATTTGGTGAGAAAAGGACCAAAATGTGCAGAATTAAACTAGGGTGCCGATGGCGCCATCAACCTCGCTGACGACGAGATTTTCCCGAGACTCCAGAATTAATTCATTAAGAAGGTCTGTCGACGGCACCCTTGAGGCCGCAGATGGCAAGCTCGGTGGTTATGCCCAATCAGGCTTTGGATAAGGCCAAAATTTGAAGGGATGCTTAGGCAACTCTTGGGAAAGCTCTTCCACAACTTTAAAAGAATGTTTTGGCTGAAAATTAAAGAAGAGAAAGTGCTAGAGAGAGTTCTTGGAGGTTAGAAAGGTTTCAATAATGTGTAAAAATTATGAGGAATTCTTCGAGAGATTGTAAGTGTGGAGGGAAACTGAGAGATTTCTTCCTCCTTGCTGCTTCAAAGAAGAATTCTGTGTGTTGTAAAGAAAGGAAGAGATTCAGAAGAACTTCGAGGAGTGTTCTTGGGGACAAATTAGAGATAAGTTATTTACTTGTTGTAGCTTANATATTACTCTTTAAAGAAAGGTATTTTTGATGTTTTGTTGCAGGAATGATGAATTATGGTCATTGGAGCAAAGGGATGCAAAAAGGAGCGAATTTGGAGCGAAAAGGACCAAGTGAAGATTTGAACTAGGGTGCCGACGGCGAGCCCAACGGCGTCGATGGCAAACTTTTCCCGAGACTCCATATTTAGTTCACTTAGATGGCCCGCCGACGGCGCCCTCGAGGCCGCCGACGGTGAAATCGGCGGTTATGTCCAACATTGCATTGAATGAGGACAAATTTGGGAGGGGTGCTTAGACAACTCTTAGGAAAACTCATCCACAACTTTAAAAGAAGATTTTGGCCGAAAATGGAAGGAGGGGGTGGTCCTAGAGGTTAGAAAGGTTCCATTAGTGTGTAGACAGTTTACTGGAGTGTCTAATTGTGAGGAATTCTTCGAGAGATTGTAAGAGTGGAGAGAAAGTGAGAGATTTCTTCCTCATTGCCGCTTCAAAAAGGAATTCTGTGTGTTGTAAAGAAAAGAAGAGATTCAAAGGAACTTCAAGGAGTTTGCTTGGGAAGAAATTAGAGATAAGTGTTATTTACTTGTTGTAGTTTGTATGACTGTGTTCTTATATATGAATTCTGAGTTCTGTGGTGTTTTTCCCATGAGATCTGAGTAATTTTCTTNTCTTCCTCCTTGCTACTTCGAAGAGGAATTCTGTGTGTTGTAAAGAAATGAAGAGATTCAGAGGAACTTCAAAGAGTGTTCTTGGGGAGAAAGTTAGAGATAAGTTATTTATTTGTTATATNAATTTATTAAAATATATTGAGTTTTACAACTAAAGTGAAGATTACATCCAAGATTCAGGGAGGTCAAAGCCCTTGAAAATTGGGTGCAAATAAATAGGGGAATAAAATTATCGGGCGTAAAATTGGAGATTTTAGAGTGACAAACTAAAATCCTCAATTCGGTCTTATCGTTTGGGTGTTGAAGTGTAGTAGTTAGCCCTCAGGCGATGGGAACGTGAGAGCTCCGAAGTGAGAGCCGGTATCCTCCCAGCCTAGCCGCAGATTCAGTAAAAAAGTGTAGGATTAGTCAATTTTCTTTATGCACCAAAGGGTAAAGAATAGATATACTCATATTTGGCACAATACAATTCGAACTGATTCACTTTATCCATTCACTATAATTTCTTGAAAATGAGAAGTATGCTTTCTTGTATATTGAATATCACATTAAAACTTTTATTAGTATAATTATTTATTTAATAGTTATTAAAATTACATATTTATTTCAATTGTCTATAAGTGACAGATAAACAATTTGAATTCCATTATTACGNTATGAATGTATGTATATATAGATATATATTGAATCTTTTTGGGCAAGAGACACCGTATTGTTGTTTTTGCGACATCTAGATATACACTAGTTGTTGTGGTATATATATAAATCAAACAGGAGAACGATCGACGAAGCAAAAAATTGAACAAGAAAATTCACACCAGAAAATAGTAACACAGCGGAACACATAGATTTACGAGGTTCGATAAATTGTCTACGTCCACGGAGTTGCAGAGGATTTTACTACTTGAGGAATTTACAACAGTCGATCACTTCAACTTACAAGAGGAATCTCTCACTCTCACTTCGTTGATCTCTCTTATTCTCTCTCTTTTCTTCTCTCTCTACACCGAGATACACCGAAGAAACTCTACATTGAGATACACCGAAGAAGATAACTTATAAGAGAAATAAATTTAATTTCTCTTCTGTCACAAGTCACAAAAAAAAAAGCCTAGAAAGAACAATCTTCTTCTTCTTCCTTCTGCTGCAAGGAACTACCGCTTGTACTTCTCTTCCTTTGGCTCGAGGAAACCTTCCTCTATCCCGAGGAAACTGAAGAAGAACTCAAACCGTGACTTCTAAACCCAAGGAGAGTCATCCAAATCTTTTATCACGAACAGGAGGGAGCAAAGAGATGCTTCACTTCACAAAAGAGGAAGACGGGAGTGGTTATTTGTGAATACACGTGACTCTTCAAAGCAAATTAATTGTCCATACATAGTGGACCGGGCTCCACCGTTTCTAACAATTCTCCCACTTAAGGTACACAGGTTGCAACATCTCCTTCCTCAAACTGATATCCTCCACTGACGTGTCGCCTATTTCTTCAACATGTATCCTTCACCTTGAATCCTACATCATGAATCCCCCACCTCTGCAACTCAAAGCTCTATCTTCACTCCAGAATACCAACTAAAGCTGTGCACAACTTTAATTTCTCAAGAGCAACACCCTCAGTCAACATATCAACAGGCTCCACATAGCTTTGCACCTCCAAGCAATTTTCTGGGTCACTCTTGTCTCTTCTTACAACTCCTACTGCATGGGCAACATCCTGCCTCTACTGAAAGTCTTTTTCAACAAGTTTAGCCTTGTACCTCTTGCTGCATTACACTCAGTCTTCACCCGGTACACTTACTTGTTGTGCAATGTCTTCTTCTCTAGTGGAAGTTCTACCAGCTCCCACTTGCTCGAACTTTCATCTTGCAAGATTATTCATAGCTCTGTGATTCTTCAACATTTGTCTATAGAACAATAGGAATGGGTGCCTCAGACCCACTTTCCTCTTTTCTTTCATCACTGTCCTACACTGTGGCCTCTAGTAGATTTTCTACAACATTCAAAGCCCGTGAATCTAATATCAAGTCTTCAACAAAATTATGAACTGTCAGCAGTAGTGCATCCTATGGTTCTTCATATGCCACATTTGCGCTATCATTCTACATATTCTTAGGATTTCTGTAGTTCTTCTTTATGAGGTCAGCCTTGCCACAATTTTAACAGATTGTCTGCTTATTAAACTTTGATTTTGATCTACCTATTCTTGAGTTCATGTCATTCTATCTCCTTCTAAAATCAACATTCAGTGTCAAACTCGAATCTGAGACCTCCCCAGAATCTTTCCAGCAAACTTCCTCAACCAAAATCAAATCACGAATATCATTGTATTTCATTTTAAATTTGCCTACAGAACTGCTAACTGCTATCCTCATGGCTTCCAAACTAGCTGACAATGATGCCAACAAGATCAGTGCTCATATCTCATAATCAAATCAACTTCCACAAACGATAATTGATTTGTGACAGTATTAAAATCATTCAGGTGTTAAGCAAAAGAAACACCTTCCGTTATCTTCAAATTGAATAACTTTTTCATCAAGTTCACCTTGTTATTCGGCAATGGTTTTTCATACATACCTGATAGGACTCCCATGAGATATGCAATAGTCCTTTCCTTGACGACAATGTGAGCAACGGACCTCGATAGGGTCAATCGTGGCCAGAACTTGTCGATCCAACAAATTGCATTCAGCCTCATCCATCTTTTCAGTTCTTTCCCCAATAACGGAAGATGAAATTTCTTTTCATAGAGGTAGTCCACTATCTGCATCCTCCAATAAACAAAATCTGTGCCATCAAACTTCTCGATCCCTGAAACTGTCATTTTATCTGCAACCATCATTCTTCCTTAGATCTGAAATCACGCTCTGATACCAGTTGTTGTTTTTGTGANACCAGCTCCCACTTGCTCGAACTTTCATCTTGCAAGATTATTCATAGCTCTGTGATTCTTCAACATTTGTCTGTAGAACAATAGGAATGGGTGCCCCAGACCCACTTTCCTCTTTTCTTTCATCACTGCCCTACACTGTGGCCTCTAGTAGATTTTCTACAACATTCAAAGCCCGTGAATCCAATATCAAGTTTTCAACAAAACTATGAACTGTCAGCAGTAGTGCATCCTATGATTCTTCATATGCCACATTTGCACTATCATTCTACATATTCTTAGGATTTCTGCAGTTCTTCTTTATGTGGTCAGCCTTGCCATAATTTTAACAGATTGTCTACTTATTAAACTTTGATTTTGATCTACCTATTCTTGAGTTCATGTCATTCTATCTCCTTCTAAAATCAACATTCAGTGTCAAACTCGAACCTGAGACCTCGCCAAAATCTTTCCAGCAAACTTCCTTAACAAAAATCAAATCACGAATATCATCGTATTTCATTTTAAATTTGCCTACAGAACTGCTAACTGCTATCCTCATGGCTTCCAAACTATCTGACAATGATGCTAACAAGATCAGTGCTCATATCTCATCATCAAATCAACTTCCACAGACGATAATTGATTTGTGATAGTATTGAAATCATTCAGGTGTTAAGCAAAAGAAATACCTTCCGTTATCTTCAAATTGAATAACTTTTTCATCAAGTTCACCTTGTTATTCGGCGATGGTTTTTCATACATACCTGATAAGACTCCCATGAGATCTGCAATAGTTCTTTCCTTAACGACAATGTGAGCAACGGACCTCAATAGGGTCAATCGGGGCCAGAACTTGTCGATCCAACAAATTGCATTCAGCCTCATCCATCTTTTCAGTTCTTTCCCCAATAACGGAAGATGAAGTTTCTTTCCATAGAGGTAGTCCACTATCTGCATCCTCCAATAAACAAAATCTGTGTCATCAAACTTCTCGATCCCTGAAACTGTCACTTTATCTGCAACCATCATTCTTCCTTAGATCTGAAACCACGCTCTGATACCAGTTGTTGTTTTTGTGAGATCTAGATATACACCAGTTGTTGTTGTATATATATATATATATATATAACAGGAGAACGATCGATGAAGCGAAAAATAGAACAATAAAATTTACACCAGAAAATAGTAATACAACAAAACACACAGATTTACGTGGTTCGACAAATTGCCTACGTCTACAGAGTTGTAGAGGATTTTACTACTTGAGGAATTTACACCAGTCGATCACCTCAACTTACAAGAGGAATCTCTCACTCTCATTTTGTTGCTCTCTTTTCTTCTCTCTCTACACCTAAATACATCGAAAAAGATAAATTTATAAGAGAAATAAATCCAATTTCTCTTCTGCCACATGCCACCAAGAAAAAGCCTAGAGAGAACAATCTTCTTCTTCCTTCTTCTTCCGTCTGTCGCAAGGAATTACCGCTTACACTTCTCTTCCTCTGTCCCAAGGAAACATTCCTCTATCCCGAGGAAACTGAAGAAGAACTCAAATAGTGACTTCTAAACCAAAGGAGAGCCATCCAAGGCTTTTATCATGAGCAAGAAGGAGCGAAGAGACGCTTCACTTCATAAAAGAGAAAGGTCGTAGTGGTTATTTGTGAAGATGCATGACTCTCCAAAGCAAAGTATCCGCCCAAGCATAGTGGACCGGGCTCCACCGTTTCTAACACTTATAATTTGTGAACTCATACAATCCAAGAAAGACTTTTTGTAAGGAATGAGAAGAAGATGAGGAAATTTTTGGGAGAGAGAGGTGGAGTTTTTTTTTTTTTGGTTCTATCTTCCCCTTTTTTTCTCTTATTTATTGGTTCTCCAATTCATTCTTTTACTGCGTCAAGAATATTTCAATGTAATCTATCATTATTCTTCGTTTCTTCTTAGAATAAAAGATCTCATCGTTGGATTTTGATAATGAGTTAAGCTCACTGCATCATTTAGAATCTTGAATTATTTTGGGAGATGAGATCTCGTATAATTTGTGAACTCCTACATTCTGAGAGAGACTTTGTGAGAGGAGTGAGAAAAACCTGAAGAATTGTTTGGAAGAGAGTCGATTAGAGTCTTTTTTAGAGTCAAGGAGCGAGAGGGATATATCACCATCATTCTATTCTTCCTCTTACTTAAATGCTATGGAGTCAATGCAGTATCGCAAGACTTAAAAGAATGAAATATAAAACTGGGTTATAGTTCATATAGTACGAAGCCTGAGCAGACTCGAAGTAGACAAGTCTGATGGTATGGATTATCATGTTGTTAAAAAATGACGATATGCATACTGACAGGTTGGAGTTCTCTTTCTTCTACCTCCAAAAACTACTCGTCGAGATTGGTGGTTGACCAAAGGAAAATATGTTGAGATTTTCATGAGATTTTCATATATATTTTACACTGTTTTTGATGATATTACTCTTTAAAGAAATGTATTTTTTATGTTTAGTTGCAGGAATGATGAATTAGGGTCATTGGAGCAAAGGGATGCAAAAAGANATTTTGAAGGGATGCTTAGGCAACTCTTGGGAAAGCTCATCCACAACTTTAATAGACTATTTTGGCTGAAAAATGGAGAGCTTGGTGATGGGTGAAAGAATTTAGAGAGTAAAGGAAGTGCTAGAGAGAGTTGTTAGAGATTAGGAAGGTTCCCCGTGGTGGTGTCCGCTGAGTTTTTGTTGTTTGTAGAGTGTAGAGATTTTAATTTAGGGTTAGTTGTGAGGAATTCTTTGAGAGATTGTAAGAGTGGAGGGAAAGTGAGAGATTTCTTCCTCCTTTCCGAGGGAAAGAATATAGGGAGTAAAGGAAGTGCTAGGAGAGTTCCTAGAGATTAGAAAAATTCCAATATTAGTGAGAATTCTTCAAGAGATTGTAAGAGTGGAGGGAAAGTGAGAGATTTCTTCCTCCTTGCTAATTCAAAGAGGAATTCTGTGTGCTGTAAAGAAAGGAGGAGATTCAGAGGAACTTCAAGGAGTGTTCTTGGGGAGAAATTAGAGTTAAGTTATTTACTTATTGTAGTTTTTATGACTTTGATTTTATATATGAATTTTGAGTTTTGTTGTGTTTTCACCATGAGATCTGAGTAGTTTTCTCTATCTTTCTCCTTGTTTTGAGATTTGTGAAATGGTGATTTGAATTGGAGAAGCCACAGATTTAAGAAATTATGATGATCTTTTCACTTCGATCTTAATTTACTTTCAATCTGGCCAATTGATTTATTAAAATTTGTTGAATTTTACAATTAAAGTGAAGATTACATCCAAGATTCAGGGAGGACAAAGCTTTTGGAAGTTGGGTGCAAATAAATAGGGAAATAATATTATCGGGCGTAGAATTGGATATTTTAGAGTGACAAACTAAAATCCCCAATTTGGTCCAATTGTTTGGGTGCTGAAGTGTAGATGTTAGCCCTCAGGTGAGGGGAACCTGGGAGCTCCGATGTGAGAGTCGGTATCCTCCTAGCCTAGCCGCAGATTCAGTAAACAAACGTAGGATTAATCAATGTTCTTTATGCCTAGACCAAAGGGTAAAGAAAAGGTATGCTTCTATTTGACACAATATAAATTGAACTAATTCACTTTATTCATTCACTATAATTTCTTGACAAAGAGAATGATGCTTTCTTATATATTGAATATCACAATTAAACCCTCCTCAGTATCATTAGTTATTTAATAGTTATTAAAATTACCTATTTATTTCGATTTCCTATTAGTGACAGATAAGCAAATTAAACTTTGTTGTTGTGATTAAAGTAGTGCTTTTCTAAAATCTTAGTTCGCAGTTCTAAACCACTCCCTGTGGGATTGATATCTAAGACTCCATTAGAGCCCTATATTACTTGAGCGATATGTATACTTGCCTTGAAGAGTGTGACTTTACAGTTATTGAATATTTATTACGTCAATATTTATCTTATATTATATGCATATAAAAAGTCGATCAAGTTTTTGGCGTCATTGGTGAGGATTTAAATCTTCTAGTAGCGCTGTCAAATTCTTGTATTTGTTGGTTTATGAAAAGTTGCCAGTTAAGTTTTTGGCATCGTTACTGGGGAGTGATTGAGTGAGTGAGTTATATCACAATTAGAGTAACAGACAAATTAGGATTATTAGAAAATTTTTATTTGAATTGCAACTTATTTTTTATATTTAGTTAATTATATTACTGTGTACTGATTTGAAAATGTATGAGTAAATTTGGACCTGAAATCGATTCAGAATTAGAACACACTGTTAGAAGGATTAGAAGATTAAGAAGAGAACCTAGAAATTCTGATATATCGGAAAACAACCTGAACAATCAAGGAATAGAGAATGAACACCAACCTAGACCCCTAAGAGATTTTGCAAATCCTACAGTAGATGAAATTCACTTATCTATCCAATCGTTTGAGCTTAAACTTGCAATTATCCAAATGGTACTAAACAATCAATTCAGAGGTACAACAAATGAAGATCCAAACTTACACCTCACTAGTTTTTTAGAACTCTGTGCTACTTTTAAATATGGCAGAGTCTCAAAAGATGTTGTGAGACTTAGAATTTTTCCTTTTTCATTGAGGGATAAGGCTAAGATGTTGTTAAATTCATTAGCACCGGTTAGACTTTTTCCTTTTTCACTGAGGGATAAGTCTAAGATGTGGTTAAACTCGTTAGCACCTGGATCTATTAGAACTTGGGGAGAACTGTCATTTTTTCACTTAGGGATAAGGCTAAGATGTGGTTAAATTCGTTAGCAGCTGGATCTATTAGAATTTGGGGAGAACAAATTTCTATCCAAATATTTCCCTTCATCCAAAACTGCTAAACTTAGAAATGACATAACATCGTTCTGTCAGTCCAAATATTTCCCTCCATCCAAAACTGCTAAACTTAGAAATGACATAACATCGTTCTATCAAATTGATGGAGAGTCAATATATGAAGCTTAATTTCCCTCCATCCAAAACTACTAAACTTAGAAATGACATAACATCGTTCTGTCAGATTGATAGAGAGTCAATATATGAAGCTTGTGAGAGATTTAAAGATCTTCTTAGGAAGTTCCCTCATAATTCATTTCCAGATTGGTTGACAACTCAAACTTTTTATAATGGATTAGTGGGATCTTAAATGTCAAAACCTTTTGATGAGGCTTATTCATTAATAGAAGAGATGGCTACAAACAATTTTTAATGGCCCTTTGAATGGGTAAATCCTAAAAGAGTAGCTAGTATCCATGATTCTGATGTAATATCTATGTTAGCTTTGTAAATTGTTGTTAGCTAGTATCCATGATTCTGCTGCAATATCTATGTTAGCTTTGCAGATTGCTGCAATATCAAAAGTATCCATGATTCTAATGCAATATCTATGTTTGCTTCGCAGATTGTTGCAATATCAAAGAATTTAGATCATTATGGGATGAATTATTCTCCAACACCTCCTATGATGGAAGAGAATTCATCTGGGGCAATTTGTGGATGTTCAACCTTCATATGAGACTTTAAATTGTTAGCTTCACAGATTGCTGCGATATCAAAGAAATTAGATCATTATGGGATGAATTATTCTCCCTCCTATGATGGAAGAGAATTCATCTGGGGCAATTTGTGGATGTTCAACCTTCATATGAGACTTTAAATTGTTAGCTTCACAGATTGCTGCGATATCAAAGAAATTAGATCATTATGGGATGAATTATTCTCACCTCCTATGATGGAAGAGAATTCATCTGGGCAATTTGTGGATGTTCAACCTTCATATGAGAATTTAAATGCTATTAATAGACCCAACAATCCTTATTCGAATTATTATAACCCAGGTTGGAAGAATCAACCAATTTTAAATTGGAATAACAATTCCGCTACAAATCAATAATGGACGAACAACCCAGTGAACTCATTAGGAAATTCATCCAACCAAGGAAATGTTAACTACAGACCTTCTTATCCTCCAGGATTTAATAGTAATACTCAAATTAAGGAGAAGAAATTGTTTATGGAAGATCTGATATTAGACATGAGCCAAAAATTGCAAAATCAAGGAAATCATTATAAATTCAAGGAAATCAGTTACAAAACCAAGGTACCGCTATTAATAGTATTAAAAACCAATTGGGACATTCGCTACTGCGCTTAGTAACCAAACATTAGGAACTTTTTCTAGTACTGTGGAACCAAATCCTGAAGACCAAGGAAAAGAACAAATTAAAGCGATACAATTACGAAGTGGAAAAGAATTGGAAATAAGAGTGCAAAAGAAATAGAAACTGAAAAAGTGAAAGTGGATGCCGAAAAAGAGAAGGGCAATGAGTACCCAGATTTAGAGTATCTATTTACACCAATGAAAATTACTCTAGAGAAAACTCCAAAATCGTTTCCTCAAAGATTGCAGCAACACAAATAAAATAAATAATTATCCAAATATTTAGAAATTCTTAAGAAATTAACTGTAAACATTCCCTTCCTAGAAGCTTTAGAGCAAATGCCCAATTACGTGAAATTTATGAAAGATATTCAGAATAAGAAAAGGAAGTTCGCGGATAATTAAGTTGTTGCACTTAGTGAAGAGTGTAGTGCAATTCTTCAGAAAAGCTTCCTGAAAAATTAAAAGATCCTAGCAGTTTCAGTATACCATATGCTATCGATGAAAAACTTTATGGAAGAGCTTTATGTGATTTGGGAGCCAGCATTAATCTTATGCCTCTATCAATTTTTAAAAGATTAGAGGGAGCCAACATTAATCTTATGCCTCTATCAATTTTCAAAAGATTAGGATTAAGAGAAGTCTGACCTACTTCTGTAACTCTATAGTTAGCAGATCATTTAGTTACATATCCTAAGGGAGTTATAGAAGATGTGTTAGTAAAAGTGGATAGATTTATCTTTCCTGTGTTTTAGATATGGAGGAAGATAAAGAAATACTTATTATTTTAGGGAGACCATTTTTAGCTACTGGAAAAGCTATGATAGATGTTCAAAAAGGAGAATTAACTATGAGAGTTAATGATCAAGAAGTGAATTTTAACATTGCAAAATCTATGAAATACCCTTCTACAGAAAGAGATAATGAATGTTTTGCATGGAAATTATTGAACATCTACTGAATGAATATTTTAAAAAAAAATTTGATGATAAAAAGCATTTTAAAGAAGAAGAGCATTTTATACATAAGGAACAATTTGAAAAGAATGACGAAGTTATTCTGGACGAATTAGAAAAGGAAGAATTAGATTATGTTCAAGAAAGAGTTGAGATGTTGGATATTACGGAATATGCTGATAAAAATCTATTTCTATCAATAATGAAACCACCTGAACTTGAGATAAAAGTACTGCCTAGGCACTTGAAGCATGTGTTTTTAGGAGACTCATCTACATTCCATGTTATTATATCTTTAATTTGCAAGAGCAAAGACTGTTAGATATATTAAAAAGATATAAGAAAGCTTTTGGTTGGACCTAGCTGATATTAAGGAAATCAGTCCTTTAATCTGTATGCATAAAATTATATTAGATGAAAAATATAAACCATGAGTTGATCCACAACTAAGATTAAATCCGATGATGAAAGAAGTAGTTAAGAAGGAAAATTTAAAATGGTTAGACACTGGAATTATATATCCTATTTCAGATAGTGCGTGGTAAGTCCCATTCATTGTGTTTCGAAGAAAGGAGGAGTGACTGTTGAAAAAAAAAGAAAATAATGAATTAATACCTATCAAAAAAATTACTCGGTTGCGTATTTATTGATTATAGAAATTAAACACTGCCACCAGGAAAGATCACTTCCCTTTACCCTTTTTAGATGAAATAGTAGACAGTCTTGCTGGGTACAAATATTTTTGTTTTTGAGATGGATATACAGGTTACCATCAAATTCCTATTTCTCCTGAGGATAAAGAAAATACAACATTTACTAGTCCTTTTGGAACTTTTGCTTTTCGAAGAATGTCTTTCGGATTATGTAAAGCACCTACAACATTTTAGAGATGTATAATGTCCATATTTAGTAAGTTAATTGATGATGGATTGGAAGTATTTATTGATTTAATTGGGAGAAATGCCAATTTATGGTTGCAGGAGGAATTGTGTTCGGGCATAAAATTTTTGAAGATGGTATGGAAACAGACCCTGCAAAAATTTAAGTTATATCTAACTAACACCTCCTACTAATGTAAGAAAGGTAAGGAGTTTTCTTGGATATGTTGGATTTTACAGGCGTTTCATTAAAGATTTTTCAAAAATTACCAAACCTCTATGCTAACTTTTAGAAAAGGATAAGAAATTTGAATTTACTGAAAGCTATTTAAATGTCTTTGAGTTATTAAAGAAAAAATTAATCACAACCCCTATAATACTTTCACCTAACTGGGAGAAACCATTTGAATTGGTGTGTGATGGATCCTAGTGATTATGATGTTGGAGCTGTTCTTGGACAAAGATATGAAAAGATTTTTAAAGTTATATGCTACGCTAGTAAAATTCTTAATGATGCACAAATTAACTATACTGTTACTGAAAAGAGTTACTAGCAATTGTGTATGATTTAGATAAATTCAGATATTATTTAATTGGAGTTAAATGTGTTGTGCATACTGATTACTCTGTTATTAAATATCTGATGCAAAAATATGATGCTAAACCAAGGTTGATTAGATGGATACTTTTGATGCAAGAATTTAATCTTGTGGTTATTGATAGAAAGAGAACTGATAATCAAATTGCTGATCATTTGTCATGATTAGAAAATCAAGAATTATCCGACACTGACAATGAAATTATAGACAGTTTCTGTGACGAACAACTGTATAATATTAATGAGTGGAAAATACCATGGTATGATGGTATTGTTTACTATATTGTAAGTGATATTTTTCCACCTATGCTGACATTGCAACAACAAAGGAAATTCTTTTATGATGCAAAAGCATATTTTTGGGATGAGCCTTATTTATATAAACAATGCAAGGATCTTATGATGAGGAGATGTGTACCTTATGAAGAAACTAAGCCGATCATTTAGAATTGTCATGATTCTATATGTGTACCTTATGAAGAAACTGAGCTAATCATTCAGAAATGTCATGATTCTAAATTTGGAGGATTTTGGGATTGATAAAACTGCTTATAAAATTTTACAAGCTGGATTTTATTGGCTTACTATCTTCAGAGATGTTTATAGATACATAAAACTTGTGATCGATGTGAAGGAGTAGGCAATATTTCTAGAAGAAATGAAATACCTCTGAATTTCATGTTAGAAGTTGAGATCTTTGACATTTGAGGATTTGATTTTATGTGACCATTTATTTCTTCATTTGGAAACTTATATATATTAATTGCAGTAGAATACGTTTCTAAGTAGATTGAAGCACAAGCTTTACCTCATTGTGACACTAAAAGTGTTTCAAAATTTTTAATGAAAAATATTTTCACTAGATACAAAATTCCTAGAATGATTATCACAGACGGAGGATCCCATTTTAGGAATAAATAAATCCAGAGATTGGCAAAAAAATTTAGTATTATTTATAGAATCTCTATTGCCTATCCTCCTCAAACCAGTGGGTTAGCTGAAGTTTCTAATAGAGAGATTAAACAAATACTTGAAAAGACTGTAAACCCTTGTAGAATAGATTGGTCCACTAGATTGGATACTGCATTATGGGCTTACAGAAATACTTATAAAACTTCTTTTAGAATGACTCCTTACAGACTAATTTTTGGAAAGACTTATCACTTACCAGTAAAATTAGAGCATAAAGCATATTGGGCGATTAAATATTTCTTGAAAGATGCTCGTAAGAAGAGATTGTTACAATTAAATGAATTGGAAGAATTAAGAAATGAGACATATGATAAAGACAGAATTTATAAGAAGAAATTAAAGTTCTGGCATGATCGGATGATTAACCAATAGAACTAAGAACCAGGACAAGAAGTTTTTCTTTACAATACTAGGCTGAAGTTATTTCCTTGGAAATTTAAGTCTCATTGGTTAGGACCCTTTACTGTATCCATATTTATAATTTTGGAGCTATTGAAATTGAAGATCAGAAGATGGGAAAAAGATTTAAAGTAAATGGACATAGATTAAAACCAAATTGTGAGGGTAAAAGACCAATTTTTAAAGATGTTTAAATGATCAGTCAACCTGAATGACATCTGAATAGGTCGGACTGACGACGTTAAACCAAGCACTTTATGGGAGGCAACCCATATTTATCCTTACTTTTATCATGATTATAATAGTTTTTTATTTGAAATAATCATTAGTATGTGGTAGTATTAAGCTCTACTAATCTTAATTACCCTGGAAATATCATAAAAATTGGATGCATGAAGAAAAATTAGAACGCATTCGGACCAGAGTAAAACTGTACAAATTTTGCCTTGGGCACCGATGGCGGGTATTTCCCTAGAGTCCAGACAAAATTGACATAGAGGCTCGTCGACGGCGCCATCGACCACGCCAACGATGAGACCGACCAATTGGCGGTTACTTGGGTTCATATGGCAGTTTTTGGCGGTTTTTGGGTGGGAATTGTCTTTTTAAACTAAAAAAATTGATTTCTAGTTATTATTTTCCCTCCAAAAAAAAATGAAACTCTACCAATTTCATTCTCATGGCATCCAATTCCCTTGATAATCCCAGAATGTGAGTTTTCAATCGTCAAAAGTTTATTAGTGCGGAAGCGTAGTGAATCTTCAATAAGTTGCTGACAAAAAAAAAAGATTAATCGAAGAATAGGGATTTGTAAATTGTGAATAATCCCATGAAGGATATTGAAGAAACGATAGTGCAGCGAAGATGGGAAGTGCTGTGCTACACTACCGCCGCTGTGATTTTTGCAGTAGTTAAAGAATTTTATGTAAATTTACATGGAATCAACTAAGGAGTTGTTTATGTGCAAGGAAGATGGATTACTTTCACTCCTGCACTGATCAACGAATTATATATGAGAGAGAATGTTTTGTCTGACACTATTCTAATTTCATCCCAACAAGAAACCAGATGAATGAGATTTACCAATATTTAACGGACGAAACTAACGACTGGGAAACAAGAGAAAATGGGTATGTTAGTTTTTTTTGCAACACTCTTGAATTCAGTTTCAAAACATTAGCAATTTTTTATTTCTGTGAAACTGTTGCCGATAATGAAGATCAGTAAAGTTTCTAAAGAAAGTGCCATTTTGAATTACTGCTTCCAAAAAGGTCTGTCGATCGACATTTGATCTATAATTGTGAAGTCAGTTTTGGGTCGATCATTCATGGATCAACTTATGGGCTTCAACACCCCTCCACAATTTTCTCAATTTGCAGTCAGTTCCAAGTGTCCTATGAAAGTTGAGAAAAGTTACTGCTACCTTGGAAGCCTTTGGATCCAACTGAGAGATTCCCAAATTTTGAAGATGAAAATGACATAACAATTATAGTAGATCAAGCATCTCAGAATTCACTGCCAGTTCAACCCTTAGTCTCTGATAAGTCTCTGTTGATCCTGCACTGAATCAAGAAATTGGAAAAGGCGGTACAAAATGTCATGAATACGATTTCTTTGATCATTTACACTGAGTATGAAGCAACATTTTGATCATTATGGACATTTAGAAGATAGTTTGATACAACTGATGAGGAGGATGAAGTTAATAGAAGAGGATTCCACTGAAGAATTTCCATTCCGACCCTTCTACAACCTCTTTGTTCATGTGCAACCAATGGGAGATCTCAGAGGAGAATCAAGTACCAAGTCTGAAGATTAGTAGATTTATATTAATGAATATATGTCTATCTATGTATTTTGATTTAAACTTTATATTTGCTTTACTTTAGAATTATGCTTTTAGATCTTTGTATACTTGAGACTAAGCATAGGATGTTTTGTTTTCAGCATTTTGAGTGTTGTGGCTTGGATTACAACACTGAATTAACGTATTAAGGTTGAGAAAATACCAAACTTAGGTGTGTTATGTAATGTACATTGTACCCTNATTATGTAATGCACCTGCAACATTCCAGAGATGTATGATGTCCATATTTAGTAAGTTAATTGATGATGAATTTGAAGTATTTATGGATGATTTCTCTGTATTTGGAACATCATTTGACACATGCTTAAATTATCTTGAAAAAGTTTTAGAGTTATGCAAAAGAACTAATTTAGTTTTGAATTGGGAGAAATGTCAATTTATGGTTGCAGGAGGAATTATATTAGGGCATAAAATTTCTGAAGATGGTATGGAAGTAGACCCTGCAAAAATTTAAGTTATATATAAACTAACACCTCCTACTAATGTAATAGAGGTTAGGAGTTTTCTTGGACATGTTGGATTTTACAGGAGTTTTATTAAACCTCTATGCCAAAATTTAGAAAAGGACAAGAAATTTGAAATTATTTGAAAGCTGTTTAAATGCCTTTGAGTTATTAAAGGAAAAATTAATCACAGCCCCTATTACAGTTTCACCTAACTGGGAGAAATAATTTGAACTGATGTGCGATGCTAGTGATTATGCTATTGGAGTTGTTCTTGGAAAAGATTTTTAAAGTTATATACTATGCTAGTAAAACTCTTAATGATGCTCAAATTAACTACATAACTGATGTGTGATGCTAGTGATTATGCTATTGGAGCTGTCCTTGGACAAAGGTATGAAATGGTTTTAAAGTTATATACTACGCTAGTAAAACTCTTAATGATGCACAAATTAATTATACTGTCACTACGCTAGTAAAACTCTTAATGATGCACAAATTAACTATACTGTTACTGAAAAAGAGTTACTAGTCATTGTAAAAAGAGTTACTAGCTACTGTATATGCTTTAGATAAATTCAGATCTTATTTAATTGAAGCTAAATGTGTTGTGCATACTGATCACTGTGCTATTAAATATCTGATGCAAAAGAAGGACGCCAAACCAAGGTTGATTAGATAGATACTTTTGATGCAAGAATTTAATCTTATGGTTATTGATAGAAAAAGAACTGATAATCAAATTGCTGATCGGTTGTCAAGATTAGAAAACCATGAATCATCTGACACTAACAATGAAATTACAGAAAGTTTCCCTGATGAACAACTTTATAATATTAAAGAGTGGAAAATACCATAGTATGTTGATATTGTTAATTATATTGTAAGTGATATTTTGCCACCTATGCTGACATTACAACAACAAAGAAAATTTATTCATGATGCGAAAGCATATTTTTGGGACGAGCCTTATTTATATAAACAATGTAAAGATCTAATTATAAGAAGATGTGTACCGTATGAAGAAACTGAGCTAATCATTCAGAAATGTCATGATTCTGAATTTGGAGAACATTTTGGGATCGATAAAACTGCTTATAAAGTTTTACAAGCTGGATTTTATTGGCCTACTATCTCTAGAGATATTTATAGATACATAAAAACTTGTGATCAATGTCAACGAGTAGGAAATATATCTAGAAGAAATGAAATGCCTCTGAATTTCATGTTAGAAGTTGAGATCTTTGATGTTTGGGGATTAGATTTTATGGGACCATTTATTCCTTCATTTAGGAACTTATATATACTAATTGTTGTAGANTTGATGTTTGGGGATTAGATTTTATGGGACCATTTATTCCTTCATTTGAGAACTTATATATATTAATTGCAGGGGACTACATTTCTAAGTGGATTGAAGCATAAGCTTTACCTCGTTGTGACACTAAAAGTGTTTCAAGATTTTTAATGAAAAATATTTTCACTAAATACAGAATGCCTAGAATGATTATCACTGACGGAGGATATNTTGAAGCACAAGCTTTACCTCATTGTGACGCCAAAAGTGTTTCAAGATTTTTAATGAAAAATATTTTCACTATATACGGAATGCCAAGAGTGATTATCACAGATGGAGGATCCCATTTTAGGAATATTACATTCAGAGATTGGCAGAAAAGTTTAATATTATTCATAGAATTTCTACTGCCTATCATCCGCAAACCAGTGACTTAGCTAAAGTTTCTAATAGAGAGATTAAACAAGTACATGAAAAGACTGTAAACCCTAGTAGAATAGATTGGTCCACTAGACTGGATACCACGTTATGGGGCTTACAAGACTGCTTATAAAACTCCTATTGGAATGACTCCTTATAGACTGATTTTTGGAAAGACTTGCATAACGTTATAAAACTCCTATTGGAATGACTCCTTACAGACTAATTTTTGGAAAGACTTGTCACTTACGCTCCTATTGGAATGACTCCTTACAAACTAATTTTTGGAAAGACTTGTCACTTACCAGTAGAACTTGTAAACCCTAGTAGAATAGATTGGTTCACTAGATTGGATACCGCATTATGGGCTTACAGGACTACTTATAAAACTCAAGTCGATTGGTCCACTAGACTGGATAACACATTATGGGCTTACAGGACTGCTTATAAAACTCTTATTGGATTGACTCCTTACAAACTGATTTTTGGAAAGACTTGTCACTTATCAGTAGAATTGGAGCATAAAACATCCTTAACAGACTGATTTTTGGAAAGACTTGCCAGTAGAATTGGAGCATAAAGCATATTGGACGATTAAAGAATTCAATTATAATTTGAAAGATAATGGTAAGAAGAGATTGTTACAATTAAATGAATTTGAAGAATTAAGAAATGAGTCCTATGATAAAGACAAAATTTATAAGGAAAAACTAAAGTTATGGCATGATCGGAAGATTAACCAAAAGAAATTTGAACAGGACAAGAAGTTTTACTTTACAACACTAGGCTCAAGTTATTTCTTGGGAAATTAAAGTCTCGTTGGTTAGGACCCTTTATTGTGACTCAAGCTTATACTTACGGAGCTCTTGAGATTGAAGATCAAAAGACTGGAAATAGATTTAAAGTAAATGGACATAGATTAAAACCATATTATGAGGGTAAAAGACCAAATTTTAAAGAGGTTTTAATGATCAGTCAACCTGAATGACACCCGAATAGGTTGGGCTGACGACGTTAAACCAAACACTTATTGGGAGGCAACCCATATTTATCTTTACTTTTATCGCGATTATAGTAGTTTGTATTTGAAATTATCGTTAGTTTGTAGTAGTATTAAGCTCTACTACTCTTATTTACCCTTGAATCATCATAAGAATTGGATCCATAGATAAAAATTGGAATGCATTCGGACCAGAGCAAAACTGTGAAAATTTTACCTTGGGTGCCGACGGTGGGTTTTTCCCGAGAGTCCAGGCAAAATTAATACAGAGGCTCGCCGACGGCGCCCTCGACCCCGCTGATGGCGAGATCGGTGAGATGGCGGTTTCTTGAGTTTAAATGGTGGTTTTTGGGCAGGAGTTATCATTTTAAACTCCAAAATTCAATTCTTAGTTCATATTTTCCCCCGAAAATAAAGTGAAACTCCACCAATATCATTCCTATGTAATCAAATTCCCCTGATAATCCCAGAATGTGAGTTTTCAATTGGCGAAAGTTTATTAGTGCGGAAGCGTGGCGAATTTTCAACAAGTTACTGAAGAAGAAAAGATTGATCAAGGAACGAGGATTCGCAACTCACAGATTGAATAATCCCACGACGGCAATTGAAGAAACGATAGTGCGGCGAAGATGGGAAGTGTTTTGCTACACTATCGCCGCCGTGGTGGTTCCTATGGTAAGAGAATTTTTATACAAATTTACATGGAATCAACCAGGGAGTTGTTTATGTGCGAGGAAGATGGATCACTTTCACTCCTGCATGGATGAACGAATTATACATGATTTAAAATGTTCCTGTCTGGAACTATTCCAATTTCGTCCCAACAAGAAACCAGATGAATGAAATTTACCAATATTTAATGGATGAAACTGACGACTGGAAAACAAGAAAAAATGGGTATGTTAGTTTTTCTATGACACTCCTAAATCCTGTTTCAGAAACATTGGCACTTTTTCATTTCTGCAAAATTGTTACCGACAATGAAGATCAGTAAAGTTTTTAAAGAAAGTGCTATTTTGAATAACTGCATCCAATGGGGACTGCCGATCGATATTGGATCAATAATTGTGAAGTCGGTTTTGGGCCTGATTGTTCATGGATCAACTTATGGGCTTGGACACCCCTCCACAATTTTCTCACTTTGCAGTCAGTTCCAAGTGTCCTACAAAAATTGGGAAAAGGCACTTTTACCTTGGAAGCCTTTGGACCCAACTGAGATATTTCTTATGGGCTTGGACACCCCTCCACGATTTTCTCACTTTGTAATCAGTTCCAAGTGTCCTATAAAAATTGGGAAAAGGTACTGCTACCTTGGAAGGCCTACAAAAATTGGGAAAAGGTATTGCTACCTTGGAAGCCTTTGGATCCAACTGAGAGATTCCTTCACTTTGCAATCAGTTCCAAGTGTCCTATGAAAATTGGGAAAAGGTACTGCTACCTTGGAATCCTTTGGACCCAACTAAGAGATTCCCAGTTTTTTGAGGATAAAAATGACATGGCCATTATAGTAGATCAATCATCTCAGAATTCACTGCCAGTTCAACCCTTAATTCCTGATAAGTATCTGGTGATCCTGCGCCAAATCAAGATTTGGAAAATGAGGTGCAAAATATCATGAATGTAATTAATAATATCTCTGATTTCTTCAATCATCTAGACTGGAGGATGAAAGAACATTTTGATCACTCTGAACATTTAGAAGATAGTTTGATACAACTGATGAGGAGGATGAAGTTAATAGAAGAGGATTCCACTGAAGAGTTTCCATTCCGACCCTTCTACAACCTTTCATTCATGTGCAATCAATGGGTGATCTCATAGGAGAATCTAGTACTGAGTCTGAAGATTAGTAGATTTATATTATTACATATCTTTTTATCTATGTATTTTAGTGTTATTTTGTATTTGCTTTACTTTAGAATGATGAACCTATCTGTCTATCTATGTATTTTGATTTGAACTTTGTATTTGCTTTGCTTTAGAATTTTGCTTTTAGATCTCTGTATAGTTGAGACTAAGCATATGATGTTTTGTTTTCAGCATTTTGAGTGTTGTGGCTTGGATTGTGACACTGAATTATTGTATTGAGGTTGAGAAAATACCAAGTTTATGTGTGTTATGTAACTATATTGTGCCCCTTGGAATTTATATATAAATTTGATGTTTTTTGTTGTGAAAGTTTATAAGTGCTAAGTACATGATTTACTCACTTAAAATTATGTCTATAATGATTGAAAAGATGTCGTTAAAGCTTGAAATTGATTGATATCGTGAAAATCTGAGATTTGAACCAAAATTAGTAGAGCCCGCCGACGACGAATTTTTCCTGAGACTTAGGATTTAATTTCAATAGAGCGCCCCGACGGCGCCATCAACCCCGCCAACGGCGAGCTCACAAAAAAAGACCTTTAACCATGATTTTGATCAGTAAACCGCCACTATTCATCATCCCCTTCCTCCTAAAAATGACATTTTTTNTCATTTAGGCTTGGAATTGATCAAAATCACAAAAATCTGGAATTTGGACAAAATCAATAGAGCCCGCCGACAGCGCCATTGACGCCGCTGACGGCGAGATTTTCCTGAAACTTAGGATTTAAATTCCAATTAAGCTCGGCGACGGCGAGCTCACAAAAAACTCCTTTAACCGCGATTTTGACCAGTCAACTGCCACTACTCGTCATTCCCTTCCTCCTAAAAATGCCATTTTTGACTTAGGGCTTGAAAGATCTTAGATTGGGAGGCAATTTGAAGGCTTTTTGACACCGGATTTGATCATCTTTAGGTAAGAGCTTCACTCCAAGCTAAAAATAATTTTNCGATCACAAAAAAACACCTTTAACCATGATTTTAACCAGTCAACCACCACTATTCATCATCCCCTTCCTCCTTTAAAACGTCATTTTTGACCTAGAGCTTGAGAGATCTTGGATTGGGAGGCAATTTCAAGGCTTTTTGATACCGGATTTGATAATCTTTAGGTAAGAGCTTCACTCCAAGGTAAAATNTGTTGAACTCTTAGAATTACTATTGGAAGCCATGATTTACATATTTGAAGTAATTTTTGGAATTTTCCTATAATTTGATTAAATTAAAATGGCTCCATGACAAAAGAGAAGAGTTGAGTTTCACGACTCTCGCTTCGTCAATGCGATGGCTCAAACAAAATTTACTTCCATATTTAAAGGAAAAAAGTGCATACAAGATCGAGTTTTTGAAAGTTTGGGTGGAGAAATCGAACGAGTTATTGTCGAGCGGAGGTGGGAAAACTTTTGTTACACCACCAATAAAGCAGATGCAAATGTTGTGAAGAAGTTCTACGACAATGTGATTTATTCTTTTGACGGAATCGTTCAAGTGCGTGGATTCCCTATTGAGTTTACTGCCACCCGCATCAACACTTTTTATGAAGANTGAGGAGATCCAAAAAATTTGAGAATGTGAAGAAAATTTGGGAAGAAATTCATGGATCTTAATGTTGAACTCATTGAATTGCCATTGGAAGCCAAGATTTGCATATTTGAAGTAATTTTTGAAATTTTCTATAATTTGATTAGATTGAAATGGCTCCACGTTAAAAGTGAAGAGTTGAGTTTTACGAGTCTCGCTTTGTCAATGCGATGGCTCAAACAAAATTTACTTCCATATTTAAAGGAAAGAAGTGCATACCAGATTGAGTTTTTGAAAGTCCGGGAGGAGAAATCGAACGAGTTATTGTCGAGAGAAGGTGGGAAACTTTTGTTACACCACCAATAAATCAGATGCAAATGTTGTGAAGGAGTTCTACACCAATGTGATTTGTTCTGATGACGGAATCGTTCAAGTACGTGGATTTCCTGTTGAGTTTACTGTCGTCCGCATCAACCCTTTTTATGAAGTCCCAGACTCTTATGGCTGCCAATATGAATCCATTAGTACAATGGAAGGTCCCCTCAATGATGTGATCAACTTTCTCACTGATGAGAATGGAACATGGAAGATAAAGTAGTGAGAACGGATAAATTTTTCTGCTTCCATGTTGAATGCCACCTCTAAGGTGTGGCACTATTTCATTTCCTCTACTCTGTTACCGACTTATCACCATAGTGTGGTAACTAGAGATAGAGCTATTCTAAATTTCTGTATTCAAAATAATAGGGCTATAAATGTGGGGAGAATTATTCTTAAGAATATATTGACTACGGTGAGGAGTGAGACTAGTGGAGGTCTAGGACATCCTGGACTTATTTATACAATTTGCAAACTTTCTTGAGTTCTAGGACATCCTGGACTTATTTATACAATTTGCAAACTTTCTGGAGTGGAAAGTGGAGATGATGAATGGGTTTACTCTATGAAACCCATTAGTAAGGCTAATTTAAATACTTTTGAATCCCATGAGAAATGAAGAACTGAAAGTAGAAGTCAAGAGCCTTCTACTAGTAGAGATGTCCCATCTACAAGTTATGACCTTCCACCTTCTAGTTCCTCTACCCTCTCTGATTTGATGTATGAGTTGACCTTGCAGTGGAAGAACATAGAATTGATAAATGAAAGAATTGGAGGTTTAGAACGTCGACACGACTATGATAGTGAGTACCTGTAGTTGTATTCAAAATTTGAGGCAGCTTATTATGAAGCTCAGGCCCGACACTACTGGGGTGAGTCTGATGTTACATTTCCTGAGTGCCCCCGGTGTACTCAGTATCATCCCAATCCACTTGCTGATCAAGGCGAAGAAGATATAGCTTAGGATTTTGATATTGAATGAAATTGATGTACTTATGTTTGTATTTTTATTTCTGTGATCTTTTGTAATAGAAATTGATGTCTGTGTATTTGGACTTTCATTTTAATTATTATGTTGTACTAGATGATTTTTAATTTTTGTTATAAAGTTAATGTTATGGTTAAATGTGGATGTTTAGTTAAATAGATATTGAGTAAAATTTTGGATTGTAATATGATTTTTATTGCGCATTTTAATTTTAATTGTTTAGTATTGTGGTTGTGTTAGGAAATGTTGTGCTTCTTTAATGTTTTAGTTTTATACTTATTTCAAAATTTCGTTACCCAAAAATTTCTCTATTGATTTATATGTGTAGAAAGCTTCTAATATTATAGACCAAGTGAAGTAAAAATTCAAGAAGGCCTACGAAAATTTCAGAATGATGAAAATGCCTACAATACTGAGGTATAATTTGTATTTATAGTTTTTCTTTCCACCTGTATATTTTATATTGGAAAAAGTTAAGACTTGGGGAGGGAAAAAAAGATTAATTATTAAATGTCCTCTAATTCAATATTTTCAAAAATTATTTATATGATTTTATGTAGTGAATTTAATTCAGGTAACTATATTTTTGTAACAATTTAAATATTATGGTAGATTTAAAGAAATATTTTTGTAATGAAAATTAATTTTGTAACTTAAGATATTTAGTATAAGAGAATAAAATTATAGTTAACTATTTAAAGTAAAGGAAACTATATTTTGAAGTACTAAGAATCTGAAAATTCATTTGAGAAGAAAGGATTAGGGTTCAATGATGTAAAAACTATGAAATATTTATAAGGTAAAGAAGAAGAAAAGATTGGGGCTCAATGATGTAAAAACTATGAAATATCTATAAGGTAAAGGAGTGTTGAGTTTCAAATTTAGGGAAAGAAAAGTGAAGTTCAAAATTATTAAGGCTATCCAGATATATTTCAAATTTAGGGAAAGAAAGGTGATGTTCAAAATCATTAAAGGCTATCCAGATATAGTAATCTTGGGATTCAATGATGTGAAAGCTATGAAATATTTATAAGGTAAAGGAATGCTTTGAGTTTCAATCTCAATGATGTAAAAACTATGAATATTTATAAGGTAAAGGAATGCTTTGAGTTTCAAATTTAGTTCATTTGAGAAGAAAAGATTGAGGCTCAATGATGTAAAAGCTATGAAATATTTATAAGATAATGAAATGTTTTGAGTTTCAAATTTAGGAAAAGAAAAGTGAAGTTCAAAATCATTAAAGGCTATCCAGATATAGTAATCCTCACTTGAAAATAAAAACTATGAAATGTTTATAAGGTAAAGGAATGCTTTGAGTTTCAAATTTAGGGAAAGAAAGGCGAAGTTCAAAATCATTAAAGGCTATCCAGATATAGTAATCCTCACTTGAAAAAGGAAAAAGAAAAGATTGAAAACAATCCCTGAAAGAAAAGAAAAATATTTAGGATTGAAAGCATCCAAATGAAAAAGAGAAAAGAAAGAAAAAAATTATGGAAGTATGGAGAAGCTTGAGGATATGTCGAAAAAAAAGAAAAAAAATTATGGGAAGTGAGGAGAAGCTTGAGGATATGCCTAATAAAAAATTGGCTTCACTGGACCTACCTAAAGGGACAACCTAATACATTCCTGAAGTTATATTTATGGAATATGTCTTTTACTAGTAGAGTTCTCATGAAGTTCTTATCTTTTGGATATTCTAAGTGACTTAATATTATTTACTAGTAGAGTTCTCATGAAGTTCCTATCTTTTGGATATTCTAAGTGACTTAATATTGCGACATATGATCACTCTTGAAATGAATAGAAGACTAGAACTCCTTAACTTGATGGCTAGATAATCTTGTGGCTACAAAATTAATTCAATTACTTGAATTTTTTCTAAAAATCTCACAATGATATTTATTTAATTCAAACTTATAGTATTTCTAAATTAAAATTTTACTGCAGTAGATCATAACTTTTATGTTGTACTAAAATTACTTGAGGACAAGTAATGGTTAACTTTGGGGGATTTTGACCCAAGGAAAATATGTTGAGATTTTCATATTTATTTTATACAATTTTTTATGATATTACACTTTAAAGAAATGTATTTTTGATGTTTTGTCCCAAAATTAAGAATTAGGGTCAATGGAGCAAAAAGATGCAAAAAGGAGTGAATTTGGAGTGAAAATGACCAAAATGTGGAAATTTGAACTAGGCAGTCGACAGCTCCCTCGACCCTGCCGACGACGAGTTTTTCCTGAGGCTACAGGACAAAATTCTTCAGAAATCTGCCGACGGTGCCTTCGAAGTCGTCGACGGTGAGCTCGGCAGTTATGCCTACTGAAGCTTTGGATAAGGCCAAATTTTGAAGGGATGCTTAGGCAACTCTTTGGAAAGCTCATCCAAAACTATAAAAGACTATTTTGGCCAAAAATTGGAGAGCCTGGCGAAGAGGGGAAATAATCTAGGGGATAAAGGAAGTGCTAGAGAGAGTTCCTAGAGATTAGAAAGGTTTCAATATTGTGAGGAATTTTTCGAGAGATTGTAAGAGTGGAGGGAAAGCAAGACATTTCTTCCTCCCTGCAACTTCGAAGAGGAATTTTGTGCGTTGTAAAGAAAGGAAGAGAGTTAGAGGAACTTCAAGGAGTGTTCTTGGGGAGAAATAAGAGATAAGTTATTTACTTGTTGTAGTTTGTATGACTTCGATTTTATATATGAATTCCTAGTTTTGTTGTGTTTTCCCCATGATATCTGAGTAGTTTTCTCTGTCTTTCTCCTTATCTCGAGATTTGTGAAATGGTGATTTGAATTGGCAAAGCCATGAAAACGTGTAAGAAATTGTGATGATCTTTTCACTTTGATCTACATTTAGTTTCAATCTGACCAATTGATTTGTTAAAATATGTTAAGTTTTACAACTAAAGTAAAGATTACATCCAAGATTTAGGGAGGTCAAAGCTCTTGGAAGTTAGGTGCAAATATATAGGGAAATAATATCATTGGCGTAGAATTGAAGATTTTAGAGTGACAGACTAAAATCCCCAATTCGGTCCTATCGTTTGGCTGTGATTTAGGGAGGTCAAAGCCCTTGGAAGTTGGGTGCAAATAAATAGGGAAATAAAATTATCGGTCGTAGAATTGGAGATTTTAGAGTGACAGACTAAAATCCTCAATTTGGTCCTATCATTTGGGTACTGAAGTGTAGATGTTAGCCCTCAGGTGAGGGGAACGTGGGAGCTCCGAAGTGAGAGTTCGTATCCTCCCAGCCTAGCCGCAGATTCAGTAAACAAAGTGTAGGATTAGTCAATGTTCTTTATGCTTGGACCAAAGGGTAAAGAACAGGTATGCTCCTATTTGGCACAATATAAATTGAACTAATTCAATTTATCAAGTCACTATAATTTCTTGACAAGGAGAAGGATGCTTTCTTATATATTGAATAAAACAATTAAACCCTCATCAGTATCATTAGATATTTAATAGTTATTAAAATTAACTGTTTATTTCAATTGCCTATTAGTGGTAGATAAACAAATAGAACTTCGTTGTTGTGATTAAAGAAATGCTTTTCCAAAATCACAGTTTGCAGTTCTAAACCACTCCTTGTGGGATCGATATCTAGGACTCCATTAGATCCCTATATTACCTGAGCGATACCTATGCTTGTGTTGATTAGTGTGACTTTACAATTATTGAATATTTATTACGTCCATATTTATCTTATATTTTAAGCATATAAAAGTCAGTCAAGTTTTTGGCGCCGTTGTCGGGGATTTAAATCTTTAGTAGCGCTGTCAAATTTTTGTATTTGTTGGTTTATAAAAAGTTATCAGTCATGAAGCAATTTAGAACATTTCATGAGTTTTATTATTTTTATGATTTTCAGGGATTTTTAATTATTTAAATATTAAAAAAGCTAAAATTTAAGTTTTTATTTTAAATATTACTTTATTTTTAGAAAATGCCCCTAATCACAGAGAACTCAAAAAATAAGTTTTTATAATCTTTAAAAATCAATTTAAGTTATCAAATATACTTAAAATATTTTAAATTTTTATGGTGAGTTCTCTGGATCATAAGTAACAGTGGAGATAAAAAATCAAGTCATTTCAATGTTCTTATCTTTCAAATTTAATTATCTTAAATTTAGTGTTCATGAAAATTAAGTACATTTTAAATGACTTGACCCATGAAATTATTTCCAAAGACTTCTCTGGTCATGACGGACCTCCAAAAATTTTCTTAAAATTTTCTAATCAACATGATAATTTCTACTATTATTTTAATGAAATAATGTTCCAAAAATTGAAAAATATGGATCTCTGTCCATAAACCTCCTCTGACTTTGGAAAAATCAAAGGATGTTCCCCGTGATAGAGGCTACAACATGCTAAAAATTCAAGCTATAGTGATAAGTCTAAATGCATGTAGAATCAAAACAATCAAATTAGTATTTAATTAATTAAAAAAAATATGCATGACATGGACTTAAAATTATTTCCACATTGTTTTCCTCTCTTCACTGAGCAAGAGGGTATTTTTATTTTATTTTTGTGATTTTTCTTTACAAAGTTATGAATTTTTGAAGTTATGGGTATTTAAATAAATAGGAAAAATCCCTATTTATCTATTTAAACAACGCGTGCTGACTAGATCCTAGGCAGCTCTGAAAGCACGCGTGGCCCGCTCTGGTTGGATGCTGTCATTGACATAACAGCTGACTCGGACAACAATTTATGTTTCAAAGCATTGTCCAGCTTGATCTCCTCCATTCATTCAATACATGCTTGATCAAACATCTCCCTGTCATTGTCCCGAATAGAATGATCCCGTGATCGTCTACTCTAAAACCCTAAGTTCTCAGCCTAGACTCAACCAAATCACCTCGGGTTTGATCCTATGGACTCGTTTAAGTGAGATGAGCACATCCATGAGGTAATCATGCAATTAAATTAAGCCTAATTAAATGTAGAATCAAAATAAGCTGAGGTCTTGGCAAGTTCGTTAGGGTCGAAAGAGGCTAGCAATTAAGCCTCTTGCTGTGGTGTAAGGCCTAAGTAAGAATTCGATCACGACCAAATTAGGGTGTTGGTTTAGAGCTATGGTCGAGGCTCTGTCAAAGGGGGATTTTATGGGGCTTTGGCTTCTTTAACTGTTGTGAAGGTGTGGGTAGAGTTAATTTGAGTTTGGTGGAGTGTAGAGAAGTAATGAGCTCTGTCCTGGTTTTCAACAAGGTTTCGAGCTAAAAACTGAACTTCAACAGTGGAAATTGGTGAGGGAAAGTAGTTAGGGTGCACTGAGGGGATCTTAGGGAAGCTCTACCATCAGTTTGGGGAGGTCTCTCTAAGAAATTTTCAACACTTAGTTTAACGGCCTTGGAGGTGGCCTTTTATAAAAATAGCTAAGGGGTGGCTGTCATGGCAAATTAGACGGTGTAATGTGGTGCTTAGATGGAGGGTAGAGGAGCTCTACAAATCAATTTGGCTGAGCTGGCCCATAGGTTTGATTTAGGTGATGCTCCATGGGGGTGGCTCATGGTTTGGCCATTTTTCGGCCACTAGGCTGGCCGGCCGGCCAGGGGGAGGTGGCTAGGTGCTCATGGTATCCAGAGGAATCCATAACAACAATTTAATGCAAATGTGTTTTGATTTAGGACGGATGTCTTAAGAATGTATATTTTTGGGAATAAGATCCCTTAATTTGGAGGACCTTTGGTCCATGTCTTACTTTAGGTGGTTAGATAGGTTTTGGCTCAGTCTTATGAGTCAACTAATGGTTGAGGTGGAGTTAAATTGGTTGGTTTATAGTGGTTGGATCACATTTTGTGCATGGGTTCAATGTGGGTTCAAGTGATCAAAGTTTAGGTTTGTCCTAGGTTAGCCAAGTCAAGTGTCCAATATAAATGTTGCATTTGGTGAGGATGATCATAATGAACAACTTTGGTGAAGGATGGAAGTGGTTTTGGCCTCAATTGAAGGGTCAATTTGAGGGAATCTTGATTTTTAATCAATTTGGTCATGTTGGGCTAGGCTTGGGTCTATGTTGAGCTAGCCTTGGGCTAACTCCAAATTGATTGTTGTAAATGGTCAATAGGGACCCCATGAAGAGTTTTAAACATGAATTGGATGCCAATTTAGGGTTAAGACAACCAATTAACTTAAATTTGGGGACTTAGCCAATTTGGGAATTTTGGATTTAGGCCAAAATCAAATGGATTTGAGGCTTTACCAAAGTCAATTCATGATTGATTTAGATGCATAGGAATATTACAAAGTTTTTGCAACATTAATCGGGGCTAATTGACTAGGCTATGGGTTTAATTTGGTGAGATTAGGTCAAGTGACCAAAATTTGGGGTTTGACCTATACCAAAAATTGGGCTCAAATCATTGGCCAATTAAACTTTGATTTGGTCTAATTTAGCCATATCAAAAGTGAATCTGAGTTTAGGATTAAAATTGGGGTAAATCGAGATTAAATTGAAGGACAATTGAGTTGAATTTGAGGAAATTTCGGCCTTCAAAGGGCAATTTGGGTGCTTTGATCAGAGATGATCAAATTGACCAAATTGGGTCATGTGATAGTTAAGGAAAATGAAATTGGGATTATTTGGGAGGTTTTGGGAATTTTACGCATTTTTTGGAGTTTTTGGAATTTTGGGCCCACGAGAGGTATTTTGGTAATTTGGCCAATTTGGGGATTTTGGGTAATTTCAGTGTTTTTAAGATGTTTGAAATGATTTTTGAACAAGTTTGGGTATTTTGGCCAGATTTGGAGATTTTGGCCTAATTTGGGGTCCTTAGGGTATCTGGGTAGTTTGGGGAATTTGGGGGCAGTACGGTAGGTTGGGCATCTCAGTAGAGTTGGAGTACCAACCACCATTAATAAGTCATGGACCAATAGAAACCCCATTTTGGGTCCTCTATGTAGTGGTCTCAGCTAAACGTTAGCCTAGGGCTAATGGGTTTAGGGGACCACCTACATGATTTTCCTAAAAGTATCAAGAAACCAAAGCCTAGAAATTTTGGGTTTAGGGTGGTGAGTGATTGTGAGTGCAAACAGGTACCTTAGCCATAGACCAACACCCAAGATTAACCCTAAGGTCCAGGAGTCCTAAGGATGACTCATCTTGAGTTCCCCATAATGACCCCACCTACTAGGTGCTAGAAATTATGACCAATATGTGGGACTTCAAGTTGGGTAAAGAGGAGATTAGAATTTCTAATGGTGAGGGTTCCTTGTCTAGTTTTGTATGAATAGTCAATAGGAAAGTCATATGGCTAGACCTTAAGCTAATAAAGAGGAAAAACTAAACCTTAAACAAAAGTGAGGTCAACCAATACACCCCCAATAGGTGGGGTGTGCTGGGCAAGCACACCACGCGTATTGGCATTGACCGACGAGATCAACAAAAACCAATACAAATTCCTAAGTCAACAGATCCAGAAATATATGTAGCATTGTGTGTGTGATTTGTTTCTACTAGGGAAATTAGTGGGCGCGTATTTGATCAAGTCAAGAAATAGGGACTTTCATTGGGGATTGGATAGTAAATTTTGAGTTATGAATTTCAGAAATTTCTAGAAGATGGGGATTAGTACAAAAGTGCTGACCCCGAGGTGGGAATTAAAATTTAGATATCAATTCCAAAAAGATAGGAAGAGTCAGAATTTAGGTACCGTCCTCAAAAGACGAGAATTAAAATTTAGATTCTGATCCAAAAAATGAGATTTGAAATTTAGGTATCAATCTCGAGAAGAGAGTCAAAATTTTGGTATCGACCTCAAAAACTGAGAATCAGAATTTAGCTACTGATTGAAAAATGTGAATTGAAATTCAGATATCAATTCTTAGAAGAGAGTTGAAATTTAGGTATCAACCTCAAAAGGTGAGAATCAAAATTTAGGCACTGATTCATAAATGTGAATTGAAATTTACGTATCAATTCCAAGAAGAGACTCAAAATTTAGGTAACTAAAAAGGTGAGAATAAAAAATTAGGTAATTATTTAAAAAAGTGAATTGAAATTTAGGTATTAATTTTAAGAAGAGAGTCAAAATTTAGGTATCAACCTCAAAAGGTGAGAATCAGAATTCAGGTACTGATTAAGAAAAAGTGAATTGAAATTTTCGTATCAATTTCAAGAAGAGAGTCGAAATTTAGGTATCAACCTCAAAAGGTGAGAATCAAAATTTAGGTAGTGATTCAAAAATGTGAATTGAAATTTAGGAATTAATTTCAAGAAGAGAGTCGAAATTTAGGTATCGACCTCAAAAGGTGAGAATCAGAATTTAGGTACTGATTCAAAAAAGTGAATTGAAATTTAGGTATCAATTCCAAGAAGAGAGTCAAAATTTAGGTATCGACCTCGAAAGATAGGAATCAGAATTTAGGTACTGATCCAAAAATGAGAATTGAAATTTAGGTATCAATCTCAAAAAAAGAGTTGAAATTTAAGTATCGATCTCGAAAGGTGAAAATCAGAATATAGGTACTGATCCAAAAATGAGAATTAAAATTTAGGTATCAATCTCAAAAAAAGAGTTGAAATTTAAGTATCGATCTCGAAAGGTGAAAATCAGAATATATGTACTGATTCAAAAGGAGAATTGAAATTTACAAAGAGTTTGTGGTGTTGAATTTGCACAAGTGTGTTATGTGGAAAGGTTGATTTTGTTGAAGAAGATTTGTAGAACTTTGTGGGGTTTTGTGCAGAATAAGAGTTCCCTTTGCATGTACTTAGAGGTAAAACCCTCTCATTGCTCGTACGATAGTAGTTCTTCCAGTTTCGGGTTTGGCTGAAATCCATATGACATTTTGTTGTCATCCATTCTGCGGAAAGTCACAGACATCCTACAGTGTCGTACTCCTAGAATGCAATGTCTGGCAACGTCTGCACCGTTGCCTTTAAAAATGAGCACTGAATTGACTGGTAGTCGTTCGTTATTAGTAGCGTTTAAGCCTCTAGCTGTTGTAGCTAGCATGGAGGGCAGACGGCTGGACCTTTCCATCGGATCTTGCTCGGCTATCAAGTTTTTGTCTTTACGTGATACATTATCTTTAGCGGTCACTCTCAGTAGTGATGACAGTCCCTCTTTCTCTTTGCAGCTGATTACATCCATGAGAGGATCGTCTAGTCCATGTCAACTTGGTTAAAATCCATGTTAAAATCAATGGTACCACCCTGCGGTGTCATCACCTCATTTAGTGTGAGGCTCCAACCATCCTGGAAGGCAAAGATCAGCCTCTGTCCCGACATTTTTTTGCAGATGACAGGAAAAACGTCAGTAGGTCAAAACTTGTCAAGAACAAGAACAAAACAAAGTATTTATTAAAGTAATTTTTGTTTGTTTTGGTGAAATGAATTGTTTATTTTATGTATGAGTTTTGTTTAATTTAGTAAAACATTATTGTTAAAAGTGGAAAGAAGAAAATTTGTAGTATAAAATTTCATTTTCAAAATTTTTATTATATTGAGGTTAATTACAAAATTTGGACCTAGTCATCGACATTTGGCCACATAGATAACCCTAAAACAATCAAAGTTTCCAAAGTTTCAAAGGAAGTAGAGGCAAGTGGCGTCAGGTTACGTAATAAATTTTCAGATATCATCCGTTTATTGGTAACATGGTTCTTTCGCCCTTGAAGTCAACTAACTGGTAGGCTCCTCCTGTATAGACCTTTTAACGACAAATGGACCCTCTCAAGTTGGCTCGAATTTTCTACCTATTTTGCCCCATGCAAGAATATGCCTTTTGAGCATAAGTACAAGGTCACCAACTTTAAATGTCCTTGGGTGAACCAATTTGTCATCGGCTTGTACCATCTTCGCCTGGTAAAAATCCAAAAGTTGTTGTGCTTCTAGTCATTTTCCCTCGAGACTCTCTTATTCTTCAAGTCTTAGTTTTGCACTTTCTTCCGCTGTGAGTTGGTTGGCAACGGTGACTCTGATAGATGGTGCTAGATTTCTAGTTGTAGCACGACCTCAGCTCCGTACACGAGCATATAAGGTGTACACTGAGTGGGAGGCTTGAAAGTCGTCAAGGTTTCTAGTAGTTTGTTGTATCAATCCCTTTTGTTTTCATCCAGTGTTTTCATCAAAATTTGTACCAATGTTTTGTTGTAAGCCTCAGCCAGACCATTTGCTTTGGGATAATAAATCATAGAGTATCTCCAATCTATCTCATGTCTTTTGACGAAATTGTTGATCCTTGTACTTCTAAAAGCTATCCCATTGTCCGAAATTAATCTTCGTGGTACTTCGAAATGGTAGACGATTTGGCTTTTCAAAAATTTAAGGATGTGTTGTGTTGTAACATCACGTAACGGTACTCGCTCCACTCATTTAGAGAAGTAATCTGTAGTGGCAAGTATAAACTTGTGTACTCTGGAAGATAGAGGGCTATCAGACCTATTATGTATATGCTCCAACACTCTAATGGCCACGAGACAACAATTGGGTGTAGCACATTCAGAGGCTGGTGTAAGACCACCCCATGCACTTGGCATTGATGACATTTTTTTACTGTATCCATGCAATCAAACATCATTGCTGACCAATAATATCCGAGTCTTTTGATCATCATTTTCATTTTTGGCCCTGACTGGTGAGCGCCACACAATCTGACATGAACCTCTTTAACAATATTTTATGCTTTGGCTCTGCTCAAACATCGTAGCCACATCTGGTCAAATGATCTTCTGTAAAGAACATTTCCCATCAGGGCATAAGACATAACCCTTCTTGTGATGTGGTGCGCCTTAGACATGTCTTCTGGAAGCTTTCCAGTATGAAAATATTCTACTAATGGCTTGATCCAATCTTTGTTGATGTCTGCCACTGTATTTATTGTTTCTTCTTTTTCAAGCTCATGTAGAGTTTCAAAGTCAATCTGAGACATGACCCATCTTCCTTACACCGTGACTTCAACAAAATCCTCTCGGGGGGACACGCCATTTCCTTAGAGAGTTTTGCTAAAGCGTCGGCATAGGCATTATCTCCCATAGGAATCCGGTAGAAAGTTACATCAGGAATCTGCTCCAGGAGCTTCATCGTGTACTGATGGTATTTTACTAATCTTGGTTTCAAAATTCAGTATTGTCCGGCGACTTGCTGGATGACGAGTTGGGAGTCGCCATAAATGACAATGTTTGTTATATCCATTGAGATTTCCTTTTCCAACCCGAAGATTAAAGCTTCATATTCTGCTTCATTGTTAGTGCACGGCTCTGTAAGGTGGTATGAGAACCTCATCATACCCGTATCTGGCATGATATAGATCAAACTAATCCCTGCTTTGCGTGGTATAACTGTGCTTGATCCTTTGTCTTTTCTGGTTCTGAAAGTGCCATCAAAGTACATCTCCCAGCATTGTGCATTGGATAATTCTATTTATAATATTTGCTCGTCGGTAACTCATCGCTGATAGTGGTTGTTCAGCGAGAAAGTTTGCTAGTATTTGTCCCTTGATAGCACGGAGGGGAACAAAAGTTATATCAAATTGCAATAAGATCATTGTCCATCTTGCTAGACACCCGGAGAGTGTTGGTCGGGTCATCAAATATTGCAATGGATTAAATTTCGAGATTATGGAGAAAGCATGTAATGTCTAAGCTTTGGAGCAGCAAAAAACAATGTCAGACAATGCTTCTCAATATGTGGATACCTTATCTTCGTCAGGATTAGGCGACGACTCAAGTAGTAGAGCACATTTTCTTTACCCTCATCATTGACTTGGGCTAAGAGGGCTCGAACAGAGTCATCTAAAGCCACTGTATAAAGTATCAACGGTTTCCCTGGGATAGGGACTACCAAGACAAGTGGTGTCGTTTAATATTGTTTAAAGTCCTCAAAGGCCCGCTGGAATTTCTCTTCACAAATAAATTTGGCGTCCTTTTTAATTAATGCTAAGAAAGGCTAACACCTACCTGAGAGATTAGAAATAAAGCGTCTCAGATATAACAACTTCCCTTGGAAGGAACATAGTTGTTTCAAGATTTTAGATGGAGGCATTTCCAAGATAGCTTTAATCTTATCCTGGTCGATCTCGATTCCCCGATGACGAACAATGAATCCTATAAATTCCTTGGAAGTAACGCCAATTACGCACTTTAAAGGATTCATTTTAAGGTCATATCGTCGTAACCGTTCAAACACAATCCTCAAATCGTACAAATGGTTTATTTTTTGCATATCGTCGTAACTGTTCGAACACGATCCTCAAATCATACAAATGGTCTATTTTTTGTTTACTTTTGATGACCAAATCATCCACGTAGAATTCTACTTGGTTGTGAATGAGATCGTCAAAGATCTTTGTCATTGCGCACTGATATGTTGCTCCGACATTCTTTAGGCCGAACGACATCACTGTGGAGGAGAAAATTCCAATCGGTGTTCTGAAGGCTGTAAGTGTTGCATCCTCGGGAGCCATCTTGATTTCGTTGTACCCCGACGATCCGTCCATGAAGGAGAAAATTTCATATGTTGAAGTGATATCCACCATCATGTTTGGTATAAGTAGTGAAAACTTGTTATTTGGACATGCCTTGTTCAAATCTCTGAAGTCAATAAAAACACGAATCTATCCATTTTTCTTCTTAACAGGTACAATGTTAGCTAACCACTTGGGGTATTGCTCTTTTTTCACAAAGTTGGCGTCTATTGATTTCTTTACCTCAGTGATGACTTGCTGTTCTATCTCGAGGCACTTTCTCCTGGGAGCTTGTTTTACTAAGGTTATATTCTTTTCCACCCCAAATTTTTGGACTACAACTTCTGCAGACTGTCCGGGCATTTCATCGTAGATAAATGCGAAGCAATCTTTGAATTTTGTTAAAAGTTTGATCAATTTTGCAGATTCTTTGTTATTGAGTAGAGAACTTATAAATGTAGGTCGTGGTCATTTCTCAGTTCCGAAGTTAATCTCTTTCAATTCATCCATGGTAGATTTAATTTCCCCCTCAAATTCTGGTAGAGCATCTTCTATTGGTTGATCGGTAGATTCATCCTCTATATCGAGGCAATCCTCTTCTGACTCACAAGTAACAACCATGCAAAATTTAGAATCATCGATTGATCCAACTGTACCAAATTCAAGACCCTCCTTTTAATTTTGAGATCAACTTTTACAGTTCCATAATTTTTCAAAAATTTGAAATTTATCTTTTGGCATTTTTTTTGGTAAGTGTCCCTGTTCAATTAACTTTTGAACACATGGCGAGAAGTAACAAAAAGGCAGTTTCGTTAATTCATTAGAATCAACATCCAAATTCATTATCTCAGAGAGGTAGAAGCACAGTCAAATTTGATCGACTTTGAACCAACACTAAGGACTTCCTTACCTCTAAACTGACGATCTTTTGAGGGTGAATCGGGGTAAGGGTCATAGCATTCCCTTAGTGGTTTATCCGATCATATATCATTTCATATTCATTCTTTTCTATATCTTCTAGGAATATCTCATACTGAGGTCTCTTTTGTCTTATCATCATTATTTCATCTTCAGAATTGTCTTCATCACCAATGTTGATAGATGGCCTAGTCCGTTTAATAATTAAATTGATCCTTCCTTGTCCATGTCCCTGACCTCAACCTCAGGTGCCCAAACTAAAAGGCCTTTCACCATCTCGTTGTAGAGTGGTGAAAGATTGTTGAAGCGGATTTGAATGGCCTCCTTTTTGTGATTCTTCTAAATCTTCATCTTTGTTTGTGATAACTTCATGAGAGAAGACAGTCTTCTTTTGAGGCGTGTAGTAGGCAGCATCTTCATGGAGACCAACTTCATGCACTGAAAATGGTTGTAGGTCTCCCTTGATGCAAATTTCTTGACCATCTTTATGGTCTTTGATGCACTAGTGTAGAGATGATGGAACCATATTATGCTCATAAATCCATTATAGACCCAATAGAGCATTAAAAGAGGTCTCGACATTGATGATATTAAATTTAGCGGTTTTCATGTGTTCTCTAACCTTCATAAGTAATGTAATTGATCCGAGTGTTCTATCTTCCTTTTTGTTGAATCCTCTTAAAGTCATCTTATCAGTCGTAAGCTCTTGAGCTTCAATGACCAAATAGGTCAATGTCCGTAGGCCCATCAAGTTAAGAGATGCTCCAGGATCCACTAATACTCTGGACAACACAAATCTGTCGATGTTGACTAAGATTTAGAGTGGGTGGTTGTGGTTGGCGGTACCGAGCAGCAAGTCTTCTTCTTTGACGGTTACCCCTGACTGTTCTTTCAATAAGAAAACTTCATTTGAAGATGTGCTAGCAAACTGAGCTAAGCAAATTTCTAGGTCAAGGAAAGATGTAACCAGAGACTCTCTCATCTCCTTTGACAGGATCAGAGTGTCGTAGATGCTTAATCGGACCGAAAACTTCCTAAGATGAGGTAGCACATTGTAGTCTACTTTGTATGATCCTTCGATTTTATCTTGATCATATGGTTCTTCCACTGGTGAAGTTGGGGGTATCTCTTCTCAAGTCATTATCTGCTTTCGTTTATCTGTTAGAGTTGTTCTTGGTGGTAACACTGTTCTGCTCCTTAAGTTAACTTCTATGATGTCTTCTTGATATATCATTGTTGAATCTTCTAGTGTCCTTTCCTCTTCGTTGAAAAGATCTAAGTTGATGGAAAATGGTACACCGTGATGCTTGAGAATTGGCTCCTCGTTATCGGAGCTGTCATAAATAGTATCATTGATGTCTTCTTTAGACATGACAATGAGTTCATCAGAATCGAGTACGATTTGAGGATCATTTTGGCGATCGAGATTGAGCTAGCTTGGTCACAATCAGTTATGTTATCACCAAAAAAAGTCCAAATGTAGCCAAAATCACAATCATTATATTCATAAGATCCCAGAGAGACCAAAATATAATCATATAAAGTCAAGGCTTCGAGGATTTTCTTCCCCGAATCCGACACAAACAATCTAATAGAGGCAGCCCCTATCCTACCCCCCGTGCTATCAATATTTGTAGTGACGCTTTTCTTCTTCTTCTTTTTCCTTGAAAATGACGGATCTCTTGACAAAACCTTCATCTCGGGCTTGGTATGTTGCGAACTCTGAATGGAGGCTTGTTTGATGCAGACTGGATCTTGTTCGGTATCTTCTTGGATGATCTGCTCCATATCTCATTCCATCCTTCTTCGGTATTCATTGAATCTTATTTCAATGAATCTTGTGTGTGATCAAGGACCCTCTTGAGTTCATCCCAATTTGTACTCCTTCCATTTGTTCCAGTATACGGATCAATTAGGGAGATTGGCTCAGCCGATATCCTGTTTATGGAACCTTTTTCAGGTTCTCTCAAATACTCCTTTGGGATTGTTATGTTCTCCTCTTTAAGGTTCCTCTCGAGCTAGTCTTTAAATACAAATCATTTTCTTATAGTGAGTTCGAGCAACTGGTGGTATGGGCAATAATTTTGTTCATTCTTCTTATCCACCACTTCGGGCTTCTTTGGATCTGGTAGTTTGAATTCTGGCTTCTTTATTATACCCTTGAATATTTTAGGTATAGATTCATTCTTGAAAAAATACACAATTTTCTGTCACTCCGACAGGGATGATCTCTTATCCCCTGTTCGAGGTGATCCCTCTTGAGGCGGCCGATGGTTGGATTGACTATTTTGTTTTTGAGAGTATTGTGATGAAAACTGGCGATGCTCTTATGCATATATCTTTATAGACTACTTTCCTTTGTCGACGATCGCTACTACTCCTTATTTCTTCTCAAACACTTTGGTCACCTTAGCCTTTTCATGTGGCTCCATGTGCTTTATCCCTTCTTGAAGAATGATGGCTTTACTGAGTAGCTTCTCAAAGGATTTGATTGTGAGTCCCTTAAGCATGAAAGCCACTAGCCGATGAATGCTCTTGAGTAGAATTTTGATCGCATGATGTACCTGTAGCTGAGGTTCATAATTCATGCTAAGGTTTCTCAACCTCAAAATATAGTGTACCAAAGCTTTGCTAGACTTTTGCTTTTCCATCATGAGCTCTCCAATAGATACATGGTGTTGTGCCCCGACAAATCTTTTCACAAATAACTGTTCTAATTCAGAAAATGTTTTAAATGACCTGTTGAGCAAGTCAGTGTACCAATCGAAGGCAATTACTGACAAGCTACTAACGAACTGCTGGCAGAGTAGAGCTTCATTATTTCTAGTGTTACCGCATCTGGCTAAAAAATGTGCTATATGTTGTCTGAGATTTCCAGTCCCGTCGAATATCTTGAAGTTTGGGGCCACAAAACCCTTGGGGAAAGGCAAAACATCGAACTCCTCTGGGTAAGGTCTACCCTTCAAAATTGATGCACCGACCATAGATTGGGCTAAAGCATCCAGCACTTGTTCAACCATTTGCTTGAACTCCTTTTCTGGCTTGGCACTTGATGGAGAATCTTTCTTTGACTGCTCATCTTTGTTTGTATGATTTTTAGTTGATTAATCTCTGGAGAAGCTAATTGAGGTGCTTGTGATAGCCCATGAATGGTGGCCATGGAAGTCATAGCTGTCGTCATCTATTCTATTCTTTTCTCTAGTAGACTAACTTGCTCATCCCTTAGGAGGACAGCCCTACGCAACTCATCTACGGCGTTCTCTTTTGTGTGAGGTTAGGCATTGTGCACAGATGTGGTGTCTGGTTTCAATCACATGGACATCCATGAAATCTTCCTCCAAGTAATCATTGTAATCAAAATTTTCATTGTCGCTATAGACAAAGACTCCGTGCTCTCGAGCTAACTCAAAAATCTTGATCTTGAGTATTTCAAATTTCTCTTCAATTATTGATTCCTTGATTGCTTTAAGATTTGGAAGACCCTAATGGACATCCTCTATTTGTTCCTTCATCTCAGTGGTTATTGTCGATTCGATTTCAGATATCTCAGATCCTAGTTTCATTTTCAATCTTACAGGCTCACTAGACTATATCAGTGCAGCGACCTTGGGTACCCGTACCTTTTTCCTTTTTGACGATGATGTCTTAGGATGAAGAGCGTTAGTAGAAACATCGATATGTTGAGGGAAAGTATGCTCCCCAAGGTGTAGACCAACTACAGTGCTAGGTAAGCATCTCATCTTTGCATTTGGGATTGTATAAATATCTCCATAATGGGTGATGGGTAAGATCTTCGGACCTAGTCTCGATTTAGCAGGTCGATGACCAGCAGTCCTAGTGGCAGTATAATCTGTAGTAATCACTACAATATCAACTCTGTTACCTAAACAGAACCAAAAAGGGGTACGAGTTGGTGGTACTCCAGCTGTTTTGCGGGATTGTCTGGCAGATTTGACGCCCTTAAAAAATTTCTTCTTCATACGAGGAGAAATTGCATCTCCCATTTATTTAAGTAACTTGCTAACCAAACATCCTTATTTGGTAGCAAGCCTTCTGAAAACTACACTAACTCTAGTGATAGGAGTGAACTTCTTTCTCTCCTCACCGTGTCTATGAAGTGACGGTAATGCGGTAGCGATGCTTCAGATACTCTCATATCCCTTGGTATCCGTCAGAGGATGGAATCTACTTCATTGCAGAGATTCTTCAGATACTCTCATATCCCTTGGTATCCATCAGAGGATGGAATCTATTTCCTCGCAGGAGTGGATAAATTTTTGGTAACACTTCTTAAACTTGATGAGGTTCCTCCTCAACGGGTGTCTCTTTGGGAGCCTGTGCTTTAATGGCCCTCCAAACTCTTCTTTTGTGGTTCTTTCTTTAAGTTTGGGTTAGTGGTACAGTCCTTGAACTTGATCCGATCTCAAACACATGTGGTGGGACAATTAATCCCTCAGTCGGATCCTCAATAATCATCACTTCTTTCCCTTTAGCAGCAACTGGGCTAGTAGGTTTGACGGGTGCCGCGAAGGCAGTAGTTTCAGACTTCTTGCAAGTAGGAAGTCTTGAAGTCAATTCAGGTTGAAGTCTGCAGACGGCTCTTGCATTTCTGGAGTGGCGATCTTCATTACTACAAATGAGGCTTTCTTGAGGATGACCTCGAGATCTTCAAATCCAGCTCCAAACTTGATGGTGGGAGCGATGTTACAGGCGCTACGGTCCGTTGGCAGGTTGCAAGAAAAGGTCAGCGTTGGGTAAGCCATTGCAGCTAGCTTTAAGACAGAAAGTTTCAGGGCTAGCTATATGGACAAAACCTCATAATTTTTAGTGCAAGCACTGAAAGTAGAGGTTCATTTGTAGACCGGGTGGGTCTTATTTCATGGGTATTTTAACATTTTTATTTAAGAAAAGGTGTAAAATTTAATTAATATAAGAAAATTTCAAAGTGCGCGATGCAAAACACGATTTGGTTTAATTTGCGGAACAACAAGTCAAATTTTAAAGAGGAATGTGAAGTATTTTAGGACCCAAAGCGGGACCCATTTAGTGGCAGAAAATGCCCAGGTGAAACTAGTCCACCGACTCACCTATTAGGGTGTCCGACCCCACATGAAAATTTAAAGAGCCCTTAATGGTCTTCTGAACCCCTCTGATCAAAGATGGTTGAACAGTTGGTCCTGAAGTTCAAGGAGTTAGCTGTACCTTCCTAAGATAGAAATGGGTAAAGTATGGCAACAGAAAAAGGGTAATTTGGTCTAAGAGGGACATGAACACATTACCGATGTGTGAAAATAATATTTCTTGATTTGTATGGAGAGAAAACCTCGTCCCCAGAGGAGTCGCCAGAGCTGTCGGTGCTATTTTATGTTGAGGAGTTGCCCGTAAGAAGCTGTCTGTCACCCGAATTGAAATCCCGTCGCCCGCTTCGGAAGCACGTTTTAATTTACATATATTTTTAGTTTTAGAAAAATATGAAATCAAACTGACCCCATATCTTTTATAGGTAAAATAAAAGAGCGTTGTACCTCAAATCATGTATCTATCCTGAAGGATGAACACAAGACTTGAGGATGAGGCTCGATCAAATAAACTAAGGAATCTATGACATTTATTTGTTATGTGAAACCTTTATATTTGCTAACAAGTTTCCCAGTTTAATATAAATAATAAAATAGGGTTTTTATTAAGCTGGGTTCGGACATGCTTCATATATGGGCAAGCCCCTATAGTTAATTACATCTTAAATTACCAAAATTACTTAAGAATACTCTCGATAAAAATCAAGAAATATTATCTTCAAAGAATTTCAAAGGGAGAGACTCTTCAATGAGATCGGATAAAGAGGTGTGAAAGGGGATTAGTTCAAATTCAGAACATTTTATTGTAGAATCCAAAGGAGGAAGAACTAGGTGATGTCAAGGATCCGGAGGAAAACCTCGTTGACTTCCAAAGCTATCTTAATTTTGGGCTTCAGTTTTGAGGAGAAATATTTAGGTGTTTCATCCTGCCAATTTTATTAGTTAGGGCTTACATTCATGTGAAACTGTCACACAAATAGCCTAGATGATGTCAAGATTTAGGTCGTGACAAACGACAACCTCGAAACCCTAAGACGAGTTAGGGCTTATACTGTATAACAGAGTTATACAAAGGTCTAACGATAAGGTGAGGACTTAGGTTGCATAAGCAAGAAACCTCCAAGTCCTATGACTTTGTTGTTTAAGTTTAAGGAAGGAAGATTGGTTCAGCTGGGGAAGACGGGTTTTGCTGTTGAAGATGGTCGTGCTGCCCACCATGCAAGCTCAAAGCTCCTTACAACAACGAGTTTGAGTTTTCTAGTGTGTCAAGTTACAATGTTAAATCAGATGACCCTATGGTTGAAGTTCTTTAAATTTTATGGGGGCATGTTAAAGTTGACTAGAGCGACACCGGTTAGGATCCTACGGTTCCCTCATTCCGGCATCATTATTTTCTATTGGATTCACTTGGTCCAAATGAACTTACTAAACTCAACTTAATGAGTTCCATAATTTCATTTAGACCATGGGTTACTTCCTCCAAGGGCTTTCCGATCATCTGATAGAGACGTATTAATTTAGTTGCAACTGTAGTTTTGTGTGATGTTTGAGGCTAAATTTTGAGTTGTTTTATATTTTGTATGTTGTGGGGGTGAGTTTTATCTTGGTTGATTTTAATTTTGGTTTGGTTTTGATTTTGTGGCTATCCTGATTGTTTTAGTATTCACGTAGGGTGGCATCGTTGCTTAGAATGCAAGTTTGCAGGTATGAAAGCACAGTAAGAAAAACACAGTATGAAAGTACAAAAAAGAAAATGCTGAAAACTGTAAAAGCGTACCTATCGAGTCTTCTCGTTCCACCACCTGAAACTCAATAGGCATGTTAAGGCAGTTTATATGAAACAAGGAAGTAAAATTTTGGTAGTTTTCCTAACCTTATGTCCTATCTTGGTGGGTTCATAAGAGTTTAATTAAGGTTGATTTTGTCAAGAAAAACATATTAAGTTTAATAGATCTTTAAGATACCCGACAAATCTAGAGAAAGAAGCAGATCCGTGCTACTCTCTGGCTGCCTGGTGCAAAATCCCGAGTTCTTTTAAACTGATTATGTTGCTTAATAATTCATCCTGCAAATACCCTTAATGCTCATTGAACATTGATGTCTCAATTATCCTTAAGAATAGGGTAATTATCACTTCTGATTTAATTTAAGAATTATGTGGGTGAAGATCCTTAAAGAGACAAGTTAGTGTTGTTGGAACACTTAGCCAAATTTTGATCTTATTTGGGCTTGTAGTGTTTGAAAGATGTTTTAATTTTCAACGATACTTACTTTTTTAATCCTCATTTAAATGAAACTTGATTTAGCCTAAGTCACTACTATGCCCTTAAGACCTAGGTGAGTGTCTTAATTAATTTTTAAGAGGTTAAGCTTTAGGTGTTCATGATTCATGATCAAAATTTTATTTGAAAATCAAAATAGGGGTATTAAATTGACTAATTATTGACTTTAAAAGTCATACCCCTAAGTCCTTGGTTCATTTTATTTTAAAATACTTCCAAATCTTAATAATTTAGAAATTTATTAATTTATCTTTTTTTAATTAAGAAAATTAGGTTAGTTTCTACCAATTAACCCCTTGTGTTTCAAACATCAACTAAATTGATTAAGATTAGAAGTTACCCATTTCCCTCCTTAAATTAAGCTTAAATGTTAACTAAGGCTAATTTTCCAAAATTACATATTTGCCCTAAGACTCTAACACTTAATAATTTGTCAAATTCAACTCAAATGAAGTTTTATCCTACCTCATTCATGGGTCAATTAAGACATCAGAGGGGAAAATGTGATTTTTCAAATTTTAATTTTTTTATATAATTATTTTCATGCAAAATTAGGATTTTCTAAAGAAAAATTCCTAACTTGACCAAGATTTCTCCCAATACCTTCAAATTTTTATTGGACGTAGAATTAGACTAGAGAAGCCTTTGGACCAAATTTCATGATTTTTTGAAATTTATTTCAAGCTCAAGAATTATTTTAAGTTTTGGGGTATTTATTAAATAAAAAATATTTTAAATGGAGAAAATCAAGTTTTGTATTTTTGTAAAGTCTCCCTAAGCTCAAAGAACTCATAGGAGAAGATTTTATATCTTTTTGAATTTTATTGATTTATTGGAATTATTTTTAATGAAAATTTATTTTTAGCCTTTAAAAATCATTTTTAAGCTTTAAAATTCAATATATTTATTTAGAAAACCAGGAAAGATATTCTAATTATTCTTAAGTGATTAGGAAGCAATTTAGAACATTTCCATGAAATTTTTTTATTGTTGTGATTTTTAGGGATTTTTAATTATTTAAATATTAAAAAAAGCTAGAAATCAAGTTTTTATTCTAAATATCATTTTAATTTTAGAAAATGTCCATGATCATAGAGAACTGAAAAAATAAATTTTTATAAAAGTTTGAATTATATTTTGATTTTTAAAAATCTTTTAAATGCCAAAAATGATGTTTATCTTTAAAAATCAATTTGAGTTATCAAATATACTCAAAATGTTTTGAAATTTTTATGGTGAATTCTTTGTATCATAAATAATAGTGGATATAAAAAATTAAGCCGTTTAAATGTTTAAATCTCTCAAAATTATTATCTTAATCTCATGAAAATTAAGTACATTTTAAATGACTTGACCCATGAAATTATTTCCAAAAGCTTCTCTAGTCATGATGGACCTTCCAAAATTTTCTTGGAATTTTCTAATCAACATGCTAATTTCCATGATTATTTGAAGGAAATAATGTTCAAAAACTTGAAAAATATGGATCTCTGCCTTGACAGAGGCTACAACATGCTAAAAATTTAAGATATAGTGATAAGTCTAAATGCATGAAGAAACAAAGCATTCAAATTAATATTTAATTACTTCAAAATAAAATATGCATCACATAGACTTAAAATTATTTCCAAATTGTTCTACTCTATTCATTGAGCAAGAGGGTATTTTTATTTTATTTCTCTGATTTTTCTATACAAAGTTATGAATTTTTGAAGTTAGTGGTATTTAAATAAATAGGAAAAATCTCTATTTATCTATTTCAACAGCGCGTGCTGACTCGATCCTAAGCATCTCTGCACCATCCATGTAGCACCTGACTCGGCTCCCAGTTTATGTTTCGAAGCGCTGTTGGGATTGATCTCCTCCGTCCATTCGATACACGCTTGATCAAACGAGTCCCCGTCATTATCCCGATGGAATGGTCCCATTTATATCCACACTAAAACCCTAAGATATCAGCCTAGACTCAACCAAATCACCTCGGGTTTGATCTTATTGACTCGTCTAAGTGATACAAACACATCCATATGGTAATCATGCAATTAAATTTAGCCTAATCAAATGTAGAATCAAAATAGGCTCAGGAGGGAGAGAAGCTTTATACCTTTGCTAAGAGAAGTGAAGCTTCAATCAGAGGGTCTTAGCATGTTTGTTAGGGTCTAAAGAGGCTAGGGATTAAGCCTCTTGCTATGGTGTAAGGCCTAAGTAGGAATTTGATCACGACCAGATTTGGGTATTAGTCTAGAGCTATGGTAGATGCTCTGTGGAAGGGGGATTTTATGGGGCTTTGGATTCTTTCATTGTTGTGAAGGTGTGGGTTGAGTTAATTTGAATTTGGTGGAGTGTGTAGGTGTAATGAGCTTTATCCTAGTTTCTGGCAAGGTTTTGAGCTCAAAATTGAACTTGGACAGTGGAAATTGGTGATAAAAAGTAGTTGGGATGCACTGAGGGGATCTTAGAGAAGTCTGTGGTCAATTTGGGGAGGTCTCTCTAAGAAATTTTCAACACTTAGTTTAACGGCCATGAAGGGGTGGCTGTCATGGCCAATTAGAGGGTGTAATGTGGTGCGTAGGTGGAGGGCAGAGGAGCTCTACAATTCAATTTGGCTCAGCTGGCCCCAAGGTTTGGTTTGGGTGAAGCTTCATGGGGCTGGCTCTTGGTTTGGCCATTTTCCAGCCACTTGGTTGGCCAACCAACCAGAAGGAGGTGGCTAGGTGCTCAGGGAATCCAGAGGAATCCATCACAGCAATTTAATGCAAATGTGTTTTAATTTGGCAATGACATCTTAAGCATGTATATTAATGGGAATAAGATCCCTTAATTTGGAGGAACTTTGGTCCATGACTTAGTTGACGAGGTTAGATGGATTTTAGCTCAGTCTTAAGAGTCAACTAATGGCTGAGGTGAAGTTAATTTTGTTGCTTTAGGGTGGTTGGGTCACATTTAGTGCATGGGTTCAATGTTGGTTCAAGTGATCAAAGTTTAGGTTTGGGTAGGTTAGCCATGTCAAATGACCCAAATAAATGTTGCATTTGGTGTGGATGATCATAATGAACAACTTTGGTTAAAGATGGAAGTGGTTTTGGCCTCAATTGAAGGGTCAATTTGAGGGAATCTTGAATATTAATCAATTTGGTCATGTCGGCCTGGGCTTCGGCCTATGTTGAGCTAGCCTTGGGCTAATTCCAAATTTATTATTGTAAATGGTGAATAGGGACCCCATTAGGAGTTTTCAGCATGAATTGGATGCCAATTTTGGGTTTAAGGCAACCAATTGGGTGAAATTTGGGAACTTAGCCAATTTGGGGCTAAATTTGGGAATTTTGGATTTAGGCCAAAAACAAATGGATTTGAGGTTTCACCAAGGCCAATTGATGGTTGATTTTGATGAATATGAATATTAAAAAGATTTTTCAACATTAACTGGGGCCAATTGACTAGGCTATGGGTTCAATTTGGTGAGATTAGGTCATGTGACCAAAATTGGGGTTTAACCTATACCAAAAATTGGGCTCAAATCATGGGTCAATTAAGCTTGGATTTGGTTTATTTTGTCTGTATCAAAAGTGAATTTGTGTTAATGATTGAAATTAGTGTAAATTGAGATCAAATTGATGGACATTTGAGTTGAATTTGGGGAAATTTGGGCCTTTAAAGGGCAACGTGGGGGTTTTGATCAAAGATGGCCAAATTGGCAAAATTGGGTCATGTGATAGTTGAGGAAAATAAATTGATAATATTTGGGGGGTTTTGGAAATTTTTGGGATATTTTAGAATTTTTTGAATTTTGGGCCCAAGAGGGGTATTTTGGTAATTGGGCAAATTTGGGGATTTTGCGTAATTTGGGTGTTTTGAAGGTGTTTGAAATGATTTTTGAACAAGTTTAGGTATTTTGGCTAGATTTGAAGATTTTGGCCAAATTTGGGGTCCCAAGGGCATTTGGGTTGTTTGGGGAATTTGGGGGCAATATGGTAGGTTGGGCATCTCAGTAGAGATGGAGTACCAACCACCATTAATAAGCCATGGACCAACAAAAACCCCATTTTGGGTCTACGTAGTGGTCTCTGCTAAACCCTAGCCTAGGGTTAATGGGTTTAGGAGACCACCTACAGAAGTTTACCAAAAGTATCAAGAGGCTAAAACATAGAAGTTCGAGGTTTAGGGTAGTGAGTGATTGTGAGTGCAAACATGTGCTAGCCTTAGACCAACACCCAGGGTCAACCCTAAGGTCCAGCAGTCCTAAGGGTCACTCATCTTAAGTTCCCCTAAATTGACCCCACCTACTAGGTGCTAGAGGTTAGGACCAATATGTGGAACTTTAAGTTGAGTAAAGAGGAGATTGTAATTTCTAATGGTGAGGGTTCCTTGTCTGATTTTCTAAGAAGGACCAATATGTGGAACTTCAAGTTGAGTAGAGAAGAGTTTGAAATTTCTAGTGGTGAGGGTTCCAGATCTAGTTTTCTAAGAATAGGCAATAAGAAGTTTGGAATTTCTAATGGTGAGGGTTCCATGTCTAGTTTTCTAAGAATAGTCAATAGAAAATTGTAGAATTTCTAATGGTGAGAGTTCCTTGTCTAGTTTTCTAAGAATAGTCAATAAGAAAATAAGTGTAGAGTTTCTGATGGTGAGGGTTCCTTGTTTAGTTTTCTAAGAATAGTCAATAGAAAAGTCAATGGCTAGACCTTAGGCTACTAAAGAGGAAAAACTAAACCTCAACCAAAAGTGAGGTCAACATGAAGATATATTCAAAAAATCCTCGTTGATCGTCATCACAGTAGGCTAAAAAACAGAGCAGCCAGTCCAACCAGTGACCACCTCAAGAAGGATCACCTCGAAAAGGGAATAAAAGAATATCTCTACCGGAATGATAGAAAATGTTATATTCTTTTAGAGATGAAGCCGTGTCTAAAATGTTCAAAAGTCTGATGAAGGAGCCTGAGTTCAGAATACCAGATCCAAAGAAGTCCGATGAAGTTGATAAGAAAGATGAACCAAATTATTACTCGTAAGACTGGTTGCTGGGGCACACTATAGAAGAATGTTTCATCTTTAAGGATTGGCTCAAGAAAAATCATAAAGAAGGGAATATAACAATTTTGAAGGAATATTTGAAATAACCTGAAAAAGGTTCTATAAATATGATTTTTACTGAACCAATCTCTTTGATTGATCCATATACTAGAAAAGATAGATGGAGTACGACTTGGAGCAAGCTCAAGAAAGTTCTAAATCAAATACAGGATTCATCAAAGAATTCTCTCGCACATACTAAAAAAGATTAATGGAATGAAGTTTGGAGTAAATCATCCAAGAAATTTTTAAACTAAATCCAGAATGCATCAAAGAAAGCTTTCATTCAGAGTCTTCAGCCTGACAAGCCTGAGATGAAGATTCTATCGCAAGATCTGTCATCATCAAAAACAAAGAAGAAGAAGAACACTACCATAAAGATTAATAGTACAGAAGACGGATTGGGGTTGCCTTTATGTGACTGGTTATCACATATTTGAGGAAGAAAATCCTCGAACCCCTGACTTTGTATGATTATCTTTTTGCCCCTTCGGGGTCTTATGAATACAACGATCATAAATTTAGCTACGTCTTAACTATATCTAGTGATGACGTAATTGATAGTGGCCAATCTAGCCTCAATCTCTATTCCCTCTATCATCCTCAAATTGTACTTGACTCCGATGAACTCGCTAATAAGACTGAAGAAGACATCAACGATGCTAGCTATGACATCACCGGGAGTGAGGAACCAATTCTTGAGCACCACAGTGCATCACTTGCCATCAACTTAGATCTTTTTGACAAAGAAAAAACACCAAAAGATTCAATAATGACATCTCAAGAAGAGGAAATTACAGAAGTGAACTTAAGGAGCGGGAGAGTGAGAGAGTCTCTTGTTAGAGCCTTGCTCAACACGGAGATTTGCTTAGCTTAATTGATGATACACCAAAAATATATGCATTTTTAGACCCATATTTTATACCTATTTTTGATGATATTGCATTTTAAGGTAAGATATTTTGATGTTTTCTTGCAGGTTATTGATTTTTAGGGCTTAAAGAAAAAAAGAAAGCAAAAAAAAAAAGAAATTTGGAGTCAAAATAACATTTTTAAAGAATGTTCAGCTCCGGCAGCGCTGAGGGCAGCGCCAATGGTGCATAACAAATTAACGTGAAGATTTTTTTACTCAACGCTTACAACGCCAGACCATCACCGACGTCGTAAAAGTTGGTACATACCCTGTTTCTAAAAGGTTTGATGTATTTGGATGATTTTTTGAAGAGTTTTTGGAGGCACCTCGTGGAGAACAGACTTCGGGCTCTATTTGGGGTAGAATTTCATCAGAAAAAGTGCTCCACTGTGTTTTTCACTCCTCTACTTTAATTTTTTGCACCACATCATTTCATTCCACTTCCATGTTGGAGTCAATTAGTGAGTTTGCTTTCATAATTTAGAGTTTTTGTGGTGAGATTTAGTGTGAAACTTTCTCTAAGAGTGTTGGAGCAGGAGAAAAGTGAGAGATATCTTCTTCCTGCATTTCTAAGGAAATGCTACAAAAAATTTGCTTTGACAAAGAGTTTTCATATAAGTATTGTTTGTTTATCAGTGTTGTATGAACTTTCTTTTATATAAGAAATTTGTGTTTTGTTATTTCTTTCTCATGAAGTTTGAGTAGTTCCCTCTATCTTTCTCTCTACTATGAGATATGGTGAAATGAAGAGATAATACGAATGTGTAAATATTAAATTGTAAAATAAATTGTGATGATTTTTCATCTCCGAACTTAATTTACTTTTCGAACTGGCCAATTGAATGATTAAAATGTTTTGTGAAACATATGATCCAGGAAATGGAGTATGAGTGCTACAACAGAGTAAAGATCACATTTGATTTCATGAAGGAGAACTTCATTTATGGAATTAAGTGTAAATAAATAGGGAAATTTTCTTTGTTGACTGTAGAATTGGAGAACCTTTAGGCTGATATACTAAAATCTTGAATTTAGTCTAAGTGTTTAAAAACCGAAGCGAGAACTAGCCATTAGGTGAAGGGAAGTGGGAGCTCTGAAGTGGGAGTCGGTATCCTCCTAGCCTAGCCATGGATTTAGGGACTAAACACTAAGTTTGCCAATGATTTTCTATGCACTGTATCTGGTTAGAGAATTAAAATTGCTCCTATTTTGCATAATATATATTATGAACTTTTATCTCATCTCATTTAACCATAGCCTCATTGTAGTGGAAAGGATGCTTTTTTACATAAGAATCTCAGTTACATAAATATAGTTAATAAATTAGTATTTACAGTTTTAAATTTTACATATTTTATCTGATAATTGTTTAAAATTTTAATTTTGATTAAATCTCAACTATTGAAATTAGTGACACTGATTTCAATTGACTTTCTGTGAATTTCTTAGCAAATTTGTCATTTCCAATTTAAACCTTTCCTGTAGGATTGATATTTGAGGCTTAAATAGAAAGTCCATTATTACTTGATAATGATACGTATGATTGCATAGAATCCAAATATTAATTGAGTATATTTAATTAAATTTTACACAATCTATCACAACAAAATGTCGGATCAAGTTTTTGGTGTCATTGCCTGAGAAGGTGACGGTTGAGTTAAATAGTTTTGATAAATTATGAAATTTAGAGATAATATATATACCATTAAAAAATTATTATTATTAAAAAAAAATTTTAAAATAAAAAATCTAAAAAGAAATATTTTTATAAGAGTGTTTTACTTTGCTTTTTAATTTATTTATGCAAAAGAATGGATCTGAAAGTTTAGTACCTTACAATTGAGAATTAGAACGTACTATGAGAAAAATTTGAAAACAACAAAGAGAAATTAAATATTTACAAGAAATTGCGAATAACTTAGATAATCTAATAAATTAAAATTGACAAAGACCTTTGAAAGATTATGTGAATCCGACAGCAGATGAACTTCACTTAACTATTGAAAATCCTAATGTTGTTGCTAACTCATTTGAGCTTAAACGTGTTATTATCCATATGGTACACAACAATCAGTTTGGAGGATCACCTATTGAAGATCATGACTTACATCTTGCTAGTTTTCTTGAAATTTGTGCCATATTTAAATATGACGGAGTGTCTAATGATGCTGTTAGGCTTAGAATTTTTCCTTTTTCATTAAGGGATAATGACAAGGCTTGGTTAAATTTGTAACATCTGGATCCCTAAAAATCTGCTAAGCTTAGAAATGATATTATATCTTTTTTTTAGTTTGAAGGGGAATCGATATATGAAGCCTCCGAATAGATTTAAGATCTTCTTAGGAAATGTCCACATCATGCTTTACCAGATTGGTTAATAATTCAAACATTTTACGATGGATTAGTAGGATCACTGAGATCTATTATAAATGCCGTTGTGGGTGGTTCATTAATGTCAAAACTTTTATATGAAGCATATTCTTTAATTGAATAAATCGCTACAAATAATTTTCAAAGGACCTCTGAAAGGGTAAATCCTCAGTGAGTAGCTAATATTCATGATTCTGATGCAATGTCTATTTTGACATCTTGATCCCTGTATACTTAATGCTTATGCATAGTATAAAAATAGTTCTGATGGTATTTTTCACTTATATTTTCTTATTTTGTAAAAAAACCAAAAACTTGATCCTAATGAAAAATAAGAATTTAACTTTTTAATTTATATATATTTATATTGGGATACTACACAAGTATACATATCGTTAACATGTAACATAGGACTTTTTGATTAAGACCTGAATATCGAACTTACAGGGAAGATTATGCAATATGCAATTTTTAGAAAGTTTTTTCTATTTTTAAAATGATAATTACTTAAACTAAAAACGATTTTTGCAGGAATTTAAAATTTTAATATTTTTGGTATTTTTGATATTTTAACAAAACATTAACAACTTAAAAGGATAAGAAGAAAAGTACTTAATATGAAAATATCATTCTTCTCATCATGAATCAGTAATAAGTATAAGAATTTTGTTGTGGAAGCATGCAAATTGTGTTCTACCAAATAGGAGCAATAATATTCTTTACCCTTACTGGAGATGCCATAAAAAACATTGGCTAATTTATAGTTTGAATATTTCTAAAGACCGGCTAGGCAGGGAAGATACTAGCTCTTGCTCTAGAGCTCCCTCGATTCCCTTTACTTGAGGGACTAACATTCTCATATCAGAACCTAAATCAGTAAACCAAGTCAGGTGCTTTAACTTATCACTTTAAAGTCCTCTAACTCTACACCCATCAATGAATATTTCCCTATTTATTTGCACTAAATCGTATGAATTACATTCTTATGCATACAATCTATGTGATTCTTTCCAATTGTTGACTGAGACAATACCAGTCCGGTTCTTACATGTTCTCACAATAAATTTTCACATCTGGATTGGTCAAATCAAGAAGTAAATGAAGTGCATGGATTTAAATCATAACAACTTCTTCCAACATTAAAGATCAATACTCTCCACAACTTCCATTCAAAACATAATTAATTATCATTTTAAGAAGAAAGATAAAGAAAACTACTCAGAATCCGTGGAGAAAACAAAACCATACTTTAGTTTAAAAGAAGAAATCATTGTGAAATCACCAACAAGTCTCAATTAAAACCAAAAGTAGTCTAAAACTAAAAGATAAAAACTTATCTCAAGTCCTCCATCAAACTCTTGATGTTCCTTTGGGTCTCCTCTTTTACAATCACTCAAAACAAAATAACAAAAAGGATAAAGTAAATAAAAAGTGGTTCCTGAAAAATTTCTCTGAACTAACCCCCTTAAAAAGAACTTTCAAAACTTGCCAATATTTTCAGGACTATTTTCTAAGTCCTCTCTTCTTTATTTTATAGTTTTCCAAGAGTTGCCTTGTGATCTCTTCAAAATGTGTCTTGATTCGTTGTATTTGCCCGAGAGATGCATCCTTTCAAGATAATTTTCGTCCATGGTGGTTACAACCACCTTTTAAGGTAATGGGTGCCTAAAAAACCTCTTCAAATTTTGTGAGAATCTATTTTACTCGTCTAGTAACTGCCACTGGCACTTAAGCGTAGGGTCCCGCGCTTAGGTGCGGCCTTCTTTATTTAACCGACGCTTATGCACCGAATCTGGCGCTTAGGCCCCAAAACTCTTTTACACAATTTTTCACCTTTTTGCTCCAAATTTTAATCCTTTTTCACTCCTTTAAGCATTTTTTTCCATTTTTGCTTGTATCTAATAGAAAAAAATCCTTCAAGTGACACTTCGATCTTCTAAAAAATAAGTATAAAAATGTGTCTAAAAACACTATATATTTTTGGTGTATCAAAATCCCCCAATCTTAAAATGTTACTTGTTCTCAACTGACACTACAACATTCAAAAACAAAATATGTATGATATGTATATGAGTTTCTTTAGGAGTTACTAAAATTTAGATTTAGAAATATAGCAGTCTCATTTAGAAAAAATAATTAGTAAATGAGACCAACTTAATGTTTGAAAATTTTTAATGTTAAGAATTTTGAAAATATGAGTTGTTATCTAATTCAGAAATATTATAAGCTCTCTAATTTTAGATTTTACTTCTTTTATTTTCTCTACTTAAAAATTTTATTAAAAATAATTTTACTTACTATATTATATTTATATTCTTAAGATTTTATCAAGTCTTATACTTTAAAAAGATCAAATGTAGAACTAATTTTAAAATAGACAATAATCCTTAAGCTTTTCCTCCCTTACATTTATTTTCTTTTTCTTTTCTTTTTTCTTTTCTTTTTCCTTTTCTTTTCTTTTTTTTTTCTTTTTCAGGCAAGGATTACTATATCTGGATAGACCTTTAATGATTTTGAATTCCACTTCTCCTTTCCTAAGGTAAAGCCTTAAAATAAAACTATGACTTATAAATATAATAATAGTTTTGAAAATCATAAAGTACATTTAAGAACAAATAAAATTTCACTTTCGAAAATATTTTTCATCCCCCCCCCCCCAAACTTAAATTTTGAACTGATTAAACAGTTTAGCATAATTATATAAGCAGGAAATGAAAATTGAAATAACATGCTAACAGAAATTTTAACATCCTAATTATACAAGTATAAAACTAAAGACAAGAGTAAAATTAATTTTTGATCAAATTTTCTAACATTTTATTTTAGTTTTACATGTGGAGTTTCAAATAGACTACTAAACTGTGGGTATAAAAGCAAATAACACACTAACACGGTAAAAGAAAAATACAGGGCAGTAGTTTTTGAGTTTCAAGTTTAAGATCTAAGCTAGCAAGACTTTCTAGTTTATAACAGATTTGAATTTAAGTTAAGTTCTAAACTAACTAAATCACAGTACAAAACACAAAATACCAGCTACTACCCTAACAATTAAAAATAAAATAAAATACTATCTAACACAACAATCATAACAACAATAGAACATAAAAATTCAAAACACAACATAAATCATAGTCCAAAATAACACATAGATGAAAATGTAGCAAGCTCAGACCACATAGTTCACATCGTATTACAACCATAAATTGAATCTCTCAGCTCTACTCTTCATCCTCAGAATCACCACTGTACTATTTTTTTGCAGGTTCATATTCAAGATATTGAGGATATGGAGGAAATTGCACTCCTGGTTCTCCTCTAATCTAGATCTCCAAAGATGAGTGGAATTTCTCTACTTAATCACTCTTCCTTCTATTATAACTATTACCATGATCTACAAAACGCTCTAAATTTTGTACCTTATCAGCAGTAAAATTGAGATTATCCATCTTCTTCTGCAATAACTCATCCTGAGTCTTTGTATCACCTCTTGATGTAGAAGCATGAGAAGTAGATGGTCGTGATGAAGATGCAGCAGAGGTAGATGCAGTAGACGTCTCTAATCCATAACTTTTGGAAAATCCTTCTCTCTAACCAAAAATCAAATGCTCAGAATAATTCTTCACATTCACTTTTGTAATGGGCTTTAGAGGTAACAGAACTTCCTCCCAACTATCATGCTTCACTCCAGCCTGCTCTCATAATGAAAATATCAAGGATACTTGCAGTAGTAGCAGCAGCAGCTGAACTGTTAGTTGATGGGCTTTTCCCATTCTATACCATTCTCCAGCATGGTCTCAAATCCCCTATGTTGATGGGCTTTCCCCCCTTAATAAAATAGTTGAACATTGCTCTCTCTCTGGTCACTTCACTAAGAAGATTGGTTGGAAGCAAACAAGCAAAAACAAAATAGTGCCAGGCCTTTGAAGGTGCACATAACTTTGAAGTTGAAAAATTTACTCTCCTCTCATTGGTTATCTTCCAAAGTCCTCTCCCAACAATAAAATATGAAATAATCTCATCTAACTCCACTTCACTAGGACTATAATTCGAATAAAAACATAAAGTCTTCGCTGGTAAATGGTAAAACAAGTTGATTTCCTTTGGAGTAAAAGGTACCAACTTCCCTCTAACCATAACTCGATCGTCTTCAGCCTCTGGGAGATTTTCATAAAACTCCCTTACAACAGAAGTCACTACGACGGTAGAGAAATAACAGAACTGTTCCCACAATCGGCGGACTTTCAGATCTTCTACTTCTCTACCTGGACATTTGAAACATTGCTCCTCAATCCATTTTTACGACTACAGAGCATCACTATATCAATCCCGAGCTTTCAAACTGACAAACTTGCTCGAATCAAATGGGTTCTTTCTTCTACTCCTTTTCATTCTTGGTGTTATTCTACAAATTTGATAAATTCAAAAAATAACTTTAAAAATCAAGTTAAATCACTAAACTTAACTTCCAAAACCACTAATTAAACTTCTCAAGCAATTTACATAGATTTTTCTTCACTTTTTACCATGAATAGTAATTTTTTTAAATCTTCCAAATGTGATCAATATATATGGTTAAAATCCAAAATTTCTGCATAAAAGTAAAGCTCTTACGTTAAGGAACTTGGATCTAGAAAATCTCACTCGATTCCATAAAGAAATCTTCAAATTCCACTTACCCTAGAACTTAAAATTGCAATATTGAGTTGGGGAAGATGATATGAGGTGTTAAAAATGGTATTTTTGGGCTTAAAACTCACTTTTAACCGTTTGCAAACTGATTTTTGTGAACCGACGCTTAAGCACGGGTAAGTGGCGCTTAGCAGCCTGCCTCTCAGGTTGGCTCGCGCTTAAGCGCGAGATGTGGCACTTAGGCACTAGTGTATAATTTTTGAAATTTTTAATTTTTCAGTAAAACGCACCATTAGCCTAAGTAAACCACCAATAAATGGTCTCATAGCACTTAAATGACTATTTTTACTTCCTATAACTCTCTTCTATCTCAAAATTCTCTTTAATAACTATTTCAATTAAAGGCTAAAACAATACTTATAATAATTCACAAACAAGTACAAATACATTTAAACACTTAGTTCTCTCTCTAAATCGTCTTAGATGAGAAAATTTTCCTAAGTACAAAACACTTAACACACATTTTACAATTAAACACATAAGTGACACAAACACTAAACAAAAGACATAAACACTAATCACACATAAAAACATGACTCCAAACACACAATCTCTAACACTTAACTTAATGTCACTCTTCATTAGAAGGAACAAATTCATATCTTTCAATAGTCTCTCCAGGAATATAGAGTTGATAAAACGGACGGTGGTGACGAGCTCTAATAATATCACTTCGATCCACTTCTATTTAAGGAACATCGCCTGGCTGAATTGCATCTTAAGTTGCCAACCAATATGTTCTAGATGAGCATGCAATTATAGCACCTTAGTCTCTAATACAGATATTGTATTCTCCATCTAGTTGATCTTCTCAAATATCCCTTCAATATTAACGGCTAAGAAACCTTTATACATCTAATATACACTTTAACTAATGAACTTCTTCCTTACGACTTCTTCCTTACGACTTCTTCCTTACGACTTCTTCCTTCTTCTTTAAATCCATCTTCTATGAAGATATTTTCTCTAAATCTCTCTCTTTTTTAGACTTTTAGGGCTAAAAATAATCTGGGGTTAAATTCCTTCACAAACCACTTCTATTTATAGGCCTAATTCCCCCTCATAACTTCTATGCACAACTAGAAAATGCCAAGACACGCTTATTCCAACTAAATTGTTGTTGCACCTTCTAGAAATAAAAAATTTCACATATGATTAAATTATCGATCTAGCGCTTATACGGCAGTGCATATTTTTGGACCGGCCAACTTAATGTCTAAATTCTTATTCTAACATGTCTAGGTTACTAAATAAAGTCTAAAAATCATTACTAGCACATAATAAATTCAAAAATCCTACCCCCAAATTTCTTAATCAGACTCAAAACAACAATCAAAGCAAAATAGGCTGATAACTATGTGTTACCTCCCATAAAGAGCTTTGTTTTACATCGTCAGCCCGACGTAACCAGCGTTCATTCTGGTTGACCCAACCTCAATCCATCATTATATTTATGCTGATCCCCTATATAATAAGGTTTCAGTCTATGTCCATTCACTTTAAAAATTTTCTTAGAATTAGGATTTTAATATCCACAGCTCCATAAGGATAAACTGTTATCACAACAAATGGGCCCATCCACCTGGACTTATGTTTGTTTGAAAATCATCTTAACCTGGCATTATATAACAAAACTTATTGACCTAGATAAAATTTTCAGTAAGAATCTTTCGATTATGCCACATTTTTATCTTTTCTTTATAAATCTTAGCACTCTCATAAAATTCATTTCTTAATTTTATTGTAACAATCTTTTCTCACCAACATCTTTTAAATAATAATTGAACTCTTTAATAGTTTAATTGTAACAATCTTTTATTACCAACATCTTTCAAATTATAATTGAACTCTTCAATCACTCAAATAATGCTTTATGCTCAAGTTCAACTGGTAAGTGATAAGCTTTCCCAAATATTAGCCTATATGGGAACATTCTTGCTTTATGCTCAAGTTCAACTGGTAAGTGACAAGCTTTCCCAAATATTAGCCTATATGGGCACATTCTTATAGGAGTCTATATGCAGTCCTATAAGCTCATAAAGCATAGTCAAGTTTGACTGACCATTCCATTTTTGTTGGATTCACAGATTTTTCCATAATTCTTTTAATTTGCTGATTGGATAATTCAGCTAAATCACTTGTCTGAGGATGATAAGTAGTAGTAATCCTATGATTTATATGATATTTATTTAATACATTTTCCATAATGACATTTCTGAATTGACTTCCCCCATCAGTAATGTTAATTTTTGGCATCTCAAATTTACAAAATATGTTCATTCTCAATAATTTTGTCACATCGAGATAAAAAAACAGCTTATATCCATTTGGATACATAGTCCACTGCTAAAAAAATATATAAATTTCCAGAAGATGGTATAAATGGTCACATGAAATATAATACTCAAACATAAAATATTTCAACTTCTAGCATATAATTGAGGGGCTGTTGACCTCACTTTTGGTTGGGGTTTAGTTTTTCCCTTTTAGTAGCCTAAGGTCTAGCCATAGGATTTTCCTATTAACTATTCTTAGAAAACTAGACGTGAAACCCTCACCACTAGAAATTCCAAGCTCTTCTCTACTCAACCTAAAGTTCCACATGTTGGTCTCAACCTCTAACATTTAGTAGGTGGGATCACTATGGGGGAAACT
>JXCR01145327.1:47400-78503 GCA_002079205.1 Phalaenopsis hybrid cultivar | reverse complement strand
TATATATATATATATATATATATATATATATATATATATATATAAATGAAATTAAACATCTTTTAAAATGAGGCATAAGTATATCCATTCCGGCAATTAAAAATTTCTAATTTGGCGACCGACAAGCTAGAGAGGGATAAGGTGTGACAGTGAGGGAGGGATGAAGAGATAAAGACATATAGCAAAAGAGAAAATGAGAGGGGTGAGAGAGAGAAGGGAAAGAAATGGAAAGAGGGAGAGAAAGCACTCTCACCCATTTCCTCTATCTAATCTCTCTGTGACTCTAACCTTCCCACACACTCTCACCTCTTATAATAAGAGAAAGCTTTCTCAATTCCCATTTTGCTCCATCTAGCTATCTCTCCTCTTTAAGGAAAATAAATAAGGGAGAGAAAGCTTTCTCTAATTCTCTCAAGTTCCTTATCTCTCGAGGAAGGATGTTAGTGAGATAATGAGAAAAATATATCTCACTTTTTCTTCTGTCCTTCTCTCCTCCTCATCTCCTTCTCATTCTATATTACTCTTCCTCTTCTTTCCACTACCACTCTCCCTCCCTCACTCACTTCCTCTCTCTTGCTCTTCAACTCCCTGTCCCTCTCTCTTTCTATCTCATTGTTCTCTACCACTCTCTTTGTATCTCATTATTCTCCCTCTCCCTCTCTCTTTCTATCTCATTTATTCTCTCACTTTCTCTACTCTCTCTCGCTAACTCTCTCCCAACCTCCTTTTCTCTCCTACCATCTCGCTCTATTTTTTCTCTCTCAATCTTTTTTCTCTTACAATTTCTTCCTATTGCTCCTTCACTTTCTACCTCTCTCCCTGTCCACGTCCCTATCTCTCACTCTCTCTTCATATCTCTCGATCACTCTCTTTTCTCTCTCTCTCACTCTCTCACCTTTCTCCCTCTCCATCCTCTCACTTTCTCTCTATTTCTCCCTCACACTCTCACTATTGCTTTCGCTCTAGATCCCACACCTCATTTATTTTTCTTATTCTTATTATCAATCGCTCATCTTCCCTCACTCCCTCCAACACGCCCTCTCTCTATCTGGATCACTCTAACTTTCTCACTCTTCTCTTGCTCTTAATATCTCCTTTCCTTACTATTTATATCTCTTTATTTCTCTCACACTTTTTAACTCTATCTCTCTTTGTTTCTCTATATTTCCCTATTCTCTCCATTTATCTCATTCTCTCTAGCTCTCTTCCTCACTCTCCCTTCCTCAATTCCACCCTCTCACTCTGCATCTCTCTCACTTCCTCCTTCTCTCCCACATTCTCCCCCTCTCTCCATCTCTCTCTTCCAAACTCTCCCTCGCACTCACTCTTTATTACGTGAAAGAGAGTGAGAGAAATATCTCTCTCTCTCTCTCCTTCTCTCTCTTTTGCTCTATATCTCCCTCTCATTCTATCAACCACTTTTTTCTTTCTCACTCTCTCTAACTCTTTAAGTCTCTCTCTATCTATCTACCTATCTAAATGAGAAGGAGGGAGGGAGAGAGAGAAAGATTCTAAAGTGGGGGAATGAAAAGAAGTTGAACTTCCCTTTCTCACTTGTACTCTTTTTTCCCTCTTTCTCTCATCGCTCTGTCTCTATTTCCCACTCTCCTCACTTACTCTTATCTCTCTATCTCTCTCTTCGCTCTCTCTCTAGGTGAGTGAGAAAAATGAGACTATGTGTGCAAGAGAGAGATGATGAGAGAGAGAGCGTGTGAGGGATAATGTGAAAAAGAGAAGGGGAGGGAGAGGAGATGGGTAGAGAAGAGGATGAGAAAAAAGGAAACTAAAGCAAGATAAGTGAGAGTGAAAGAGAAGGATCAAAATGGAGGGAGCATGGGAGAAAGAGCGATAGAGAGAGAGAGATAAAGATAAACCAATAGAGAGAAGGAGGAAAGAAAAAAATAAAGAATGAGAGTTAAAAAGATAGAGACAACAAGAGATGGAGTGTGAAATTGAAGAAAATGCCAGATATAAAAAGCAAGATAAAGCAAGAGAGAGAAGAGAGTGGGGGGAGAGGGGAGATAGAGAAAGTGAGAGAATTGAGAGATTGTTAGCATCTCTCTCTACTCCTCTCTACCTCCACCTCTATCATTTTCCTCTCTTCTTCTCTCCCTCCCTCACTAACTTTCTCTTCACACTAACTCTCTCTATCTTTCTCCTCTCTTTCACCCATCAACCATTTATATCTCCTCCTTTGTTCCTCCCTCCGACCTCTCTTGATTTGTTCTCACTTTCTCCCTTACTACTGCTTTACCTTTAGGAGAGGGAGCTAACGAGAGTGGTAAAGAGATAGGGAGAGCAACTTCTCTCTCTTCTAAATTCTCTCTTCCTCACCATCTCTCTCCTCCTCTACTGTCACCATTTTTTTGAACTCCCTGTTCTTCTCCATCATTAGAGAGATAAAGAAGAGAAGGTGAGAGAAGTTAGAAAGTGATAGGGGAGATAGAAATGAGAAGAGAGAGTGGGATATTACAGAAGAGAGTGGGAGAGAATTGTAGTGGGGGAAAGAGGAGGGAGAGGTGAGAAAAGAGCGATAGAGAGATGGAGTGAGAGAAATCCAAAGAGAAAGAGAGAGAAAAAGGGAGAGAGGTGTTTATATTCTCTCTCTCCTCTCTCCTTCTGTCCCACTTTAACTCTCTCCTACCTTGACTCTATCATTTGATCCAATCATTTACTCTTTGTTGTTGCTCTATCTTTCTCCGGCTTCTCTCTTTAGCTCCCTAACTCTCTCACTCTCTCTCCCTCACTCCCTCCCTTTCTCAAAAAATGAGAGATATAGAGACAAAGCGAGTGAGTTAGAGAGAGAAAAATAGAGGAGAGAGACAAAGAAGAGGAGATATGAGAGGGAGGGAGGGAGGGAGGGAGGGAGGTAGAGAAATTATGCCACTGTACTCAGTGTCCCTCTGTTACGCTTTCTGTTTTAATCTCTCTAACTATCTCTCTTCATCTGTACCCCTCAATCCCTCACCTTCTCCATCTCCCTTTTCTCTCTGCCCCTCTTTCTCTTGCTCCCTCCAACTTTCACTCTCACTCACTTGCTCTATCTTTTACACATATTCTACTCTCTCTCTTCCCCACCTTCTCTAACTCTCTGTCTAACTATCTTCTCTCTCTCATGATCTCTCAAGCTCTCTCTCCTCTCTAACTCACATCTCTCTTAGCATCTCTATCTCTCTCATTCTCGATCTTTCCTTCCCTATCCCTTATCTCACCCTCTTTATCTCTCTCTTCTCACATGCTTTCTATGTCTCCCTCTCCACCTCTCTCTCTTCTTCCCTCTTCCTCTCTTCATCTCTCTCCCTCTTTCTTTATCTTTCCTTTATTATTATCTCTCTCGCTATCTCTCTATTACCCTATCACCCTAATGTTATCTCTCTTTTGTTCTCTATCAGTCTCTTTCTCATTATATCGCCATCTCTTACTCTAACTCTCCTTCGATATTCTTTCGCATCGTTCTCTCTCTCCATTTATCTCGATCTCTATCGTGCTACCTTTCTCTAGTGTACACCCTATCTCATTGGCCCTCTCTCTTTCTTTCTCTTTCTATCTCTATCCATCATTCACTGTAGCTCTTTCTGTCTATCTCTATTTCACTATTTCTTCTACCCAACCTCCCTACTCTCCCTTCCTTGTACTCTCTTTTGCTCTCTCTTGCTCTATCTTTCTATCTCATTCTCCTTCCTCATCCCCCTCTCTCTTCTCCTCTCCCTTTCTCTCTCCATCTTTTTCTTTATCTCCTATTCTTCTGTCATCCCTATCTCTTTACCTCACTATTAATATTGCTCCATCCTACCCTTCTCATTCTTTCTTTTCTCATCTCTTTTTCACTTCCCTCTTTGTTTCTGACACTCACCCCTCTCTTGCTCTCTCTATTTCTTTCTCTTTCTAGCTCTACCTCCCCCTTAATTTCTCTTCTCCCTTGCTTTCTCTCCCTCATTTTGCCTCCATCTCTCTCACTTCCTCTCTCTCCCTCTCTCCGACTCTGTAACTCTTCCTTCCTCTCTCCAACTCTACCTCCCTTCGACTCTTTCAGAGTGAGAGACATTTTCTCTTTCCCTCCTTCTCTCTTTTATTATCAACCTCTTCTCTCTTTTCCTCTCTCTCTCTCTCTCTCTCACTCTCCTTCCCTCTCTTGCCTTCTTTCTCTTCTCTCTCTCTCGTCCTTCATCATTCCCCTCTTTATCTTCATTATACCTCATATTCTCTCTTTCTTTCACACCTCCCTCCCTAGTTCCTTCTCTCTCTTCTTTCTCACCTTTTCTCTCTACCTCTCTATCTCTTTTTCCCTTCCCACACCTTTCTCTATCGTTGAATTCCTCACACTCTTTCTTTCTCTCTCACTCACTCTATCTCTCTATCTCAGTCAACCCTTCTCTTCCTCTCTCTCTCTCTTATGTTCTCTCTACGCCCACACTCTTTCTTCTATTCTCTCCTACCTCTATCCTGTCTCTTTTATTCTTACTTCCTCCCTCCTCGCTCTTTCCTCTATTCTCTCTATACTACCCTCCCCTCTTTTACTTTTGCTCTCTTCTTATTCTCTCCTTGCCTCTTCTATTTTTTCTTATTCTCTCACTACCGCCCTCCCTCCCTCTCTCTCTTCTCTATCATCATCTTTCTCAATCTTTCTCTCACTTTTATCTCCCCTTTTATCTCTCTATCTCCCTTTCCTCTCCCTCTATTTATCTCTATCTTTTTATCACTCGCCAACCTTACATCTCTCTCGGGAGGGAGAGGGATAAGAGAGCAAGAGAGAGCGAGAGAGAGCAAGATAGGGGAGAGAGGGAAGCAATGAGAGGGAGGAATATCAAAAAAGAGAGTTTGGGAGAGAAAGAGAGGTAGAGAGGGAGGGAGAGAGAGGGCAGGAAAAAAATGAGAAATCAAGAGCAAGAGAATGAAAGTAGAGGAGATTGCGATATCAAGAGTGAGAGAGAGAAATAGTGATGAGGAAAGAATGGGAGGTATAATGTGAGGTAAAGAGCAAGAGGGGAGAAAGAATTAGAGAGAGGAAGAAAGAAAGTAAGATAAATAGATTGAGAAAATTCATAGATGAGAGAGTGGGAGATTAAAAGAGAGAACATGAGAGAGATATAGTGTGAGAGAACGAGAGAAGTGGGAGTGAGGGAAATACTCTATTTTTTATTTCTGTCTTTTTATTTCTCTCTCTCTCTCCTCTCTCGCTCTCTTTCTCTCTCTCCTTCTTACTTCTCTCATTTTCTCTCTCACACTCTCTTTCACTTTTTCCTTCTCACTCTTGCTTCGCTTTATTTGTATTCTCTATCTCTATCACTTATCTCTCACTACGAATCTCTCTCTCTTCTAAATATCCCTCCCTCACTCCATCTTTCTGTCTCTATCCCTGTCTCTCACTCTCTCTTTATCTCTCTTTACATCTCTCTACCTATATCAATCTCCCTCTCTATTTTTTCTCTCCCTTCCACTCTATCATCCCTCCCTCATCCTTGATCTCTATCTCAATCCCTATCTTAACTATTTCTTTCTCTTACTCTCAATCTTTCATTTTCTCTCTCTGTCCACTCCTTTCCTCTTCACCTCTCACTTTCACTATTTATCTTATGTTTTCTCTTGCTCTCTCTTTTTTTATACCTTGAGCTAAAGAGAAGAAAAGAGAGGTTAATGCCTCTGTCTCTCTATCCCTCTTTTCCTTCTCTCTCTCTTTCTCTCTTATTGTCTCTCTATCACTCTCCCTCTCAATAATTTTAACACTTTTTGACTCTAACTCTCTTCTTATCCCTCCCTCCAACAGTGTCCCCTTCATTAAAGTTCTCTCTCTCTATCTTACTCTCATTTTTTTCTCCTTTCCTCACTCTCTCCCTCCATCTTTCACTCTTTCTCTCTCTTACTCACCTCTTTCTCGATCTCACTTTCTCTTTATTTTCTAGCTAGCTCTCTCACTATCATTCTCTCACTCAATCTCTATTCCTCTCTCTATCTCCTCTCTCTTCCTCTCTTAGCCTCTCACATACCATCAACCTCTCCCTTCTCTTTTTTCTCCTTATTTAATGTTATTATCCCTAATACCACTCTGCCTCTTTCCCTAATAAAAGTGGGAGAAAGAGAGAGTAATTAAGTGAAGGAGTGGAGAGATAGTGGGAGAGGGTGAGAGAGAGAGCAATAGAGAGAGTGAGAGAGAAGAGGGGGATATGAAAGTGAGAGCAAGAGAAAAGGAGAAGGAAAGAAAGGCGTATAAGTAAGAGAGAGAGAGAGAGAGACTGAAAGTGTGGTATTAAATGAGATGATGGAAAAAGATATATTGAGAGGGAAAAGAGATAAAGTGCAAGGGTGAGGGTTGAGTAAATAAAAAAGTGAGGGTGGGAGGGAGGGAGAGGGAGAGCATGATAGAGAGAATGAGAAATAGATGAAAGAGAGTGAGAGATTAGGGAGAGATGGAGTAAGTGAGTGTTGTAGAGAGGTAGGGAAAGAGGTTGATAATACGAGAGAGAGGGAGTGAGAGGGAGGGTGGCGGAGTGGCAGAAAACAATAGAGGGAGGGAGAGTGATAGAAAGAAAAATAAAGAGGGAGTGAGAGATAGAGAGATAGAGTGAGAGAGAATGAATGAGAGAGAATGAGAGAGATGGTGAGAGAGAGAAAGTGGGATCACTAATCTTTCTCTAATTTCCTTACTCTTCTCTCTCCCTCTCTGTATCTCACTCTCTCCCTCTCCCTCTCTTCCCTCCCTTTCTCCCTCTCCCTCTCTCCCTATCCTTCTCTCACTTTTCTTATTCTTTCTCGATCTCCCAATGCCTCTCAACCTTCTTTTTTCCCTTCCCTTACCCTCTCTCCCTCTACTTTATCTCTCTTTATCTCTCCCCCTCGCTATCTCACTATTCTCTCACTCTATCTCTTTCTCACACTCTATTTTTTCTCTCATTATATTTCTCTCTCTCTTTTTCTCTCAATTTGTCTCTCTCTACCTCTCTCTTTCTCTCTACCCATATATTCTCTTTTGCTCTCACTCTTTCACTCTCCCTACCTCACTGTCCCTCCATCCCTATTTGATTTTATTATCACTCTCCTCTTTTCCTCTAACTCTCTATCTCTCTCTCCTCTATCTCTCCCTCTCACACTCTATCTTTCTCTATCTTTATGCCTCCCTTCATCCCTACCTCCTTACCTCCCATGCTTTGACTCTTTCTTCATCTCTTTCATTCTCTCACTCTTTTGCTCTCTCTTATTCTCACTATTCTTTCTTCCCATCTCTCTCACATTCTCTGTAGCTCTTCCTCTCTCTCACTCTTGCTCTCTCCCTCCACTATGAAATTTGATCTCTTTACACTGTCCTCTCTCATTCTATCTCACCTTATCTAGCTCTCTCTCTCTCTTATTTCTTTCTTTCCATTCTAATAGATTGAGATATAAATGTGGAAAGGAGAATGTGGGAGAAGAGAGAGAAGTGGTGGCTGGGGAAGATAGAGTTACAAAATAGTTAGAGGAGAGAAGAGAGGGAGGGAGGGAGGGAGGGAGGGAGTGGGAATGTGGGAGAAAGAAAGTGGGAGAGAGGTATGAGAGAGAAGGAGAGAGAAAATTGTGAGAGAGATAAGTGTGAGAACAATATAGAGAAGAGAGAGAAATATAATAGAGATTGTATAGAGCAAGTGGGTAATAGAGGGGACAGAGAGGAGAAAAGAGGGTAAAGTGGGAGAAAGTGAGTGAGAGTTGATAGATATGGATGGACAAGGAGATAGGAAGGGACAAAAAGACAAAGAAAGAGAGACAAAGTGGGATGGAAAATGAGAGAGGGAGATGGATAGAGCGATAACTCTTTTCTCTCTTCACTTATGCTCCCTCACTCACTCTTTTCTCTATCACATTGCTTTCTTTCACACTCTTTAGATAGATATATCAATAAAGCATTAGAGAGGAAGAATGTGGAGTGAGGAGTGAAGAGAGTGAGAAAAGGAAGGTGGGAGAGAGGGAGAGAGAAAGAGAAACTACAAAATAAGGGGAGAGAGACTAGAAATAAAGAGTAAGAGTGATAGAATGAGAGACTGAGTAAGAGGGTGAAAGACAAAGAGAGAGAGAAAGGATGAGAGATGGAATGAAGTAGGGAGAGCTCTCACTCTCTCTCTCTCTCTTAATATCTTTCTCTTTAATTTTCTCCCTCTTACTCTCTCTCTTACTCTCTCCCTTCGGAGGGAGGGAAGCATAGAGAGGCAGGGAGAGAGGGTGAGAGAGGGAATAAGGGAAAGAGTGTTGACCTCAATTTGGAGGTCTTCTTTTCCCCTTCTCTAGATACCCTAGGATCTAGCCGTAAGATTTCCCTGTTTTGACTCTCTTAGAGGACTAGACTGGGACCCACACCCCTTAGAAATTCAAGCCATTTCTCCACTCTTTGTAGTTTCATATGGACGGTTTTAGATCCTCAACATTCGGTTGAATCGATCAAAAAGCTGACATATTGAAGCTCAAATTGAGCTCCTATAGAAATTTTAAAAACTTAGGTAGACACCGTGGCGCGTGAGATATTTGACTTGCCACTACGAGCGATATGTTTGACTTTGGTCGTCACTTATGTGAGGACAGGTCAATAATATACTCGTTAAATAGCTTCAATTGGATCAAAATAATTTCATTTGTCGTGTCATGCGCGAATCGAAGTTAATTTGATGCGATCGACGATGAATTTGTCCGGATGTCCTCATATGATGAAATGGATTGTGCTATTTCGTCTGGGACGTCAATTTTAGCTAGGGAGGACACCTATTTTGTCAAGAATCCGAGTGCTAGTAGATCACACAAAATTTAATATTTTATTAATATTTTCTTTAATAAAATAAAAATATATTTGATAAAGTTTTTTTATAAAAGATTATCAATTAAAACCTAAAATCTCAACACCCTCGCGGCTCTGTTCTTTGCCTTAGCCGAGCCGTGGAGTCTCTTGTCGATTTATCAGTCATCCCTTCCCTTTTCGAGCTTTTGTCACCGGTAGCCTTGACGGTAGTCTAGCCAGTAGCCTCAGCAGTAGCCTATTGTAACAAACTTTCCCGCCTAAACGAGTCTGATATCCTTCCTATTTTGAATCTCGTTGGGATTTTTACTCTTTGTGGTGATTCTCCTCACCATCCCGATGCTCACCGCCGGTGAGCCATTCTATCATCTCTACCTATAAATACCCCATGGGAGGAGAAGATGGTGTGCGAATTTTTTTCTTCAGAGACTTTGGAGGAATACAATGTTGAGGTTCTTTTTTCGTTGGAAGTTTTTCTTTATCTCGTGATCCTTCTTCAATCTTTCATTTTCTTGAGCTAAGAAGAAATCGAGGTTAGATTTCTTTGATGTGGTTATTCTTAAGCTTGGTTTTGATGAATTAACACTTTATCTACAACACTACTTTCGACTGTAAATTGGGAGATTATGTTCTGTTGTGAAGTTATGATTTGAAGAACTGGCTTTATACTTCTTGCTACCTATTTGTTCAAATATATACTAAAAATCATTGACATAATTAAGATAGCCATTCGATGGTTTAAATCAGCTTATATTACATCTAGATTCCTTGATGGTTTTACCTTAACATGGAAGCTCAATTTTATTCTTTTGGATAAGTCAATTTAGCCTTTATGCTAGTTTCATTTTTTGTCTGAGATTCATTTTGGTTTCATGAGAAGTTGAGCTCAGTTTTATGTAAGGACTATCTTGATTCAATTCCTTGTTCTTAGTTGGGTTGTATTCAAAGTATTATTTTATTTGCTAGCCCTTTTGCTGGGGCTCGGTTTGGCTTAGTTTGGCCGAGAATTTGAAGTTACAGTTCTGCCTTATGATTGGGAGTTTGGGTCTTAGATTTTTCTCTTTGTTGGGATTTGATTTCGATTCCCACTTCTTGCTGGAATTTGGTTTTAGTTCTTATTCTCTGTTGGAATTCGGTTTGGGTTCTCCTTGCTGTCTTTTGTTTAAATGCCTGCTGTAGGTCCTTTTCTGATTTGAAAATAGATTTGAGACTCAATTTTGGCTCTCCTCGCTGTCCTTTGTTTAAATACTTGATGGCAGTCATTCTACAGTTTCAAAAATATATTTGGATTTTTTTTTGTTTGACTCTCTTTGCTGCTCCCTTGTTTGAACATATATTGGAGATCCTTTACCACATGTTTGAGGCTTGTTTCTTTGCTTCTTAATACCCCTATTCGGCTGCATATTTGGAGATTTTTTTTTGTTCAGAATAAAAGCTTGGAGCTGCAGTTATTTTGTTCCTCTTGCTGCTTTACTCGAATACATATTGGAAATCTTTTTTTATTTTGAAAACTACTTTAATATCTCAAATTTGTTATCATTGCTCTTATTTGAAAATACATTGGAGTTAGTCGATGTTTTGGATGGCTACTTTAGTATCTCGAGTAATGGCTCAAGTTCATCCGCTTTTAATGGTCTCGGGTTTGTTTCTTGAAGACTTAGTTTGGTCTCCCTTCTTGGCTTTGTTTTGCTAGGTGATGGCTTAAAATTTGTCCATTTGTTGGACTCGATTTTAGCTTAGTAATGGCCCATTCTTTTTGGTCATTTGCTGGATTTCATTTAATTCAATGAGGAGATTCATTTATATTCCCTATAATTCTTTTTATTTGAACTCCGACATTGGCAATATTATAATGACTTGGGAATACATGTAGAGCTCAGTTTTTGCTCCCTTTGTTTCCCTTTGTTTAAATATATGTTGGAAACCATTTTTTTGGGTTTGAAGAATACATGTAGAGCCCGATTTTTGCTCTCCTTGTTTTCCTTTGTTCAAAGATATGTTGGAAACTTTTTTGGTTTGAAGAATACATGCGTAGCTCGGTTTTTTTTTTACCCTTTTTGCTCCTCTTTGTTTAAATACCTGTTGGGGATTATTTTTTCTAGTTTGAAAATATATGTGGGCTTCAGTTTTGCTCTCTTTGCTTCTCTTTGATTAAATATGTGATGGAAATCATTTCTATGGCTAAAGGAGGATTTATGGGGCCGTAATTTTGCTCCCTTCGCTGCCTTGCTCGAAAATATATTTGGAGATTACTTTTGAACTTTTAGGAATTCATTTGGGGCTCGTTTTTTTTATTTTTCTTGTTGTCCCCTTGTTCGAATATATGCTGGAAATCATTTCTTGTTTTGAGAGCTGCTTTAATGTCTTGGTTTTGTTCCTATTGTTATTGTTCCTATTCAAATATTTGTTTTAAGATTCTTTTGGTGGCTCAGTTTTGTCTCTGGTGGTTCAGCTTGGCTCCCTTTATGTTGGGTTTGGCTTTCCCCTTTAATGGCTTAAGTTTGGTTCCTGTTAGTCTTAGTTTGGTTTAGTAATGAGGCTCGAGTTTTGCACACCTTTATTGAGCTGAGTTTTATTTAATGTTATTCGGTTTTGGACCTTAACCTTTTGTTGGAATAAATTTTAAAGTTGCATAAATATCATATGCTTGAAACTGACAGTATGAAAATAAAAGCATTTTTTTTTTCAAGCATGCAATAGTCATTCATACAAATTTAAAATGCAAACTTAGAAGTGGAATATGGATGTTATAGAAAGGCCTAAATGATTACTTCTCTCATTTCTCTTGATATGGGATGTACAAAACCTTGTTGGGTGAGCATATGAAATATTGAGGTGGCCTATTAGTTCGAGACGAGTGGTAACAGGTAATGATGCAAGAGAACCATTTGAAAGCTTAGTTTATAGCTGAAATATAAAATCAATACTCAATTAGTGTAATGCCCTTTCACCCTGAAATAGTCAACGACTCTAACCCCTTTCAAAGTGCCTGAGAATTGGTATTTGAGAAAGAATAGATACTACAAATCTTTGCACAAATACTACATTTGGGAAAGAACAGATCTCCAAATTTTTGCACAAACACTATATTTGGGAAAGAACAGATACTACGGGTTTTACACAGGTATTACACTTGCACAAGAAATATATACTACATTCATACATACTATATAGTTCACACACTACGTCGTGCACGACAGATCCTACACTCACATACACATACACTACACTTCGATAAGTTCAGATACTACACTTCATGTATAGGTGCACCACACTTTGAGGGGTTCAGATACTACTCTATTCACATATTCACTAAATAATAGGGTTAAGACTGTTTGATTATAGGGGTGATTCGTTGGAGGCCTCTAGTTGATGTTGATAGGTTCACCTCGATATATCAGTTGCCTGTGGGTTCGAGATAAAGAGAAAAAGGGGTCTAGTATGAGCCTATCCCCAAATTGAAATCTAATATCCCATCTTGAGACTTTCATGTGCTCAACATTTAATTTCTTTTATAATCTGCAAATGTTTACTTGACCCATTTATATCATACGATTGCAATCTGTTTTGAAGCTTTAACAGAATTTGATCAGGTGCGCTTTTATTCATTTAATTTCCGTATTTTATTTTCTGCATATTTTCTTTTATTTTGTATCGTACTACACTTTGCTACATGTCTCATGCACTTTCTTATTATATCTTACAACATAATCTCTTTTTCTGTTCTTTGTTGGACTGTATACATTTACCAGTATTCAAACTTTAGTTGCTACCTTTATAGTATGTTTTTGCAATCCCTTAGGATAGGCCATTCGAGACATGTTTTTTTTTTTATTCTCTCTTCTTTCTCTCCTCTTTTTGGAACGAGACGACGACGTGGTCAGTTGATGATTCATCTCCGGACAACGATCGAGACAACTATCAAAGACGGAAGGATGTGCTTATGCAGAACCTCGATAGATTTAAATAACATACCTATAGTACGTCGAGGTTGTTTGTTTGGCACAATGTAAATCCTCACATTATCTTTTAGGACTTTCTCGGTTTTATATCGTATGATAAATTCTAAACTTTTTAGGATTCCGAGGTCATTGTTTTGTACGACATTAAGCCCCAGATTTTCTCGGGTTATTTGCATATGATATATATATGTAAGTCCCGAATATCTGAATAATTTATAGGATTGAAAAATCAAATAATTTCTCTTTCAAAGACGTAAAGCCAAACCATAGATTAGTTTAAGATGTTACTGAATCTTCTTCAGTATCTTCGACATCTCCTACTTTTTGTTCCTTTAGATTCCAAAAATAACTGTTCCTAATTGAACATATCCCATTTAATTTTCCTTAGGAACAATCGTGGAAACATAAATGTTGAATTTTTGAAGACAAAACCTTTCGTCATTATCGAGAGTTTTCTTAGGTGACTTTGGTTGTCAAAGATGTAATTAACTATAAGGGCTTGCTCCCATGGGGAATTTATGAACACAGATTAATCTAAACCCTATCTAATTTGTATATTAGATAAGGGAATTTGTCGGCTATAAATTTGGCAGACGAAAATAGAGTCATAAACTTTTAAGTTTGGATAGTTAAGCCTACCAATAAGTGATATGTCCATTCTCCGAGATGATATATCATTTATGGTATTGTGCTCAACTATTTAAACTATTAGATATATGAGATCTATTTGGTCTCATTATTTTCCAAAAATAAAAGATACCGTTTTCACAAAATTAAAATTACATTATATATATATATATATATATATATATATTAAATTCCAAATTTAAATTTTAAAATCTTATTTTCGAAAGAAAAATAGCCGAAAATTTCTGGCGACTCCGCTGGGGAGTACTTCTTCTCTCCATTTTGATCAAGAGGTTTTGCTTTCAAACATTGGTAGTGTGCCCATACCCCTAATGGGTCAAACTATCATTCTTCTGTTGACATGCTTCACTCATTTCTTCCTTGAGTAGGTATTGCCAACTCCTTTGATTTTGGAGCCACTGTTTTATGAACCATAAACAAAAAGGTTTTGGAATCTTTAAATTCTAAATAGAATGGATTCCTAATAGGTGTGAGATGTTAGGAGTCAATTCGTAGGAGTGAGTTTGATTCGAGAAGCTTTCTCTTTAAATCACGAACACATGTCTTACATATCCTACTTTTTCCTTTATTTATGACATTTTGATTTGATTATTTAAAATCTATAAATAAAGCTTAAGATGTATATATATAAAGAAACTTGTTTGGATAAATCTCGAAAGAGACACCTGAGTTGAATGATTTGATTTGATTCAAGTTAATCGTCCTAAATTACTACAACCATGGTTGCAACCATCGTGAGTCTAATTTCTAAAAATTTTAAATTATAGAAAATGACTACACCAAAGTTGATCTTCTCCTTTGACACTGGAATGGACTTGGCTGTAAACAAGAATGAGCTACTTGACAGAGTCGTCATTCACTTTGGACAAGGATTTGACAATATTGACATTAAGTTTGGAGACATTACCATCGCTGTACTGAGAAATAAAATCCTTGAAATGGTGGAGCCCATAGTGGAATTTAAGCTGAAGTCGACACATGAGTTCCCACCTTTGAAAAGGGTGTCAGCTAAGAAGAACGTTTCCACTGTTACAAAGATTGCTAAAATTATCAAGGACACCATCGAGACAACTGTTACTACCCCCACCGCTCTATTCACTGCACTTGTCACTTCTCCCGCTCGACATAAAGGGAAGGAGATTCAGGTAGATGATAATCCTATCGTTGTGGAGGGTTCCACGTTCTTGACAACACCTTCTGTGTTTGAATAGGGTCTAGTTCGAGGCCTGCACCTCTAACCTGGACTCAGAGAAGGAACAAGAACCAGAAAATAGCCAAGATCAAGAAAGTGATAGCTGTCGAGGTTGTTGCCTTGATTTCTTTGGATGAAGATGAATAAATTGGATTACCCGAGACCTCCCCTCTCTTAAAAGGGAGTAGGTTTCATCCACTGTCTGCTAGTCTTGATGAAGAGGATGTCCAAAAAATTGCTGCTCCACCGTCTCAATTTTACCACCGTTATAATCAAGTACAAACCAAAGGATTTGTACCATTAACGCGAGTTCGTATCATTTTTGAGAAGCTGGCAAAGAAAGAAAGATGTTCTGTTGATGAAATCTTAAATAGGATGGGAGGCGCTGTGTCACCCCAGATGAGGAGACAGATACTGAAGAACAATAGGTTCGTTTCTGAACCTGTGAAGAAATTTGAGAAAAGGAGAGAAGGTTTGCTTCTGCAAACCTCTCAGAAAGTTCATTCAGAGGATCATGATTTAAGTGCCACCTCTGCAACTCCACGATCATCTAAGATTCCAGTTAGACAGCGTTTGGGAGCCCGTGTTACTCCCGTTTCTGTCGCCGTCACTCCTACCGCCATTCTTTCCCTGAATTTTAGAGGAAATATCATCTTGGGTCAAGAATAAGTGTACCCAAGGTATAAGATAAGCCCTTACCATGGTCAAAAAGATCAAGGAATAGTAAAAGATTACCTGTTGAAGTGTCATATTCAGACATTAGGGGGCCCACTGATTCTCAGCATATGGATGTCACCAGTAAGTCACTCGACCCCAAGATACTTGTATCTGAGAAGATGGTGTGGCGACCTAAGGTCGTTGAACCAACACATACGGAAGAGCCCATGATGGAAAATTCTGGAGAAAATTCCTTGTGTGGTGTGTTTCCCGCTGCAATCGCCGTTGAAAATGTTGTTTGTCAATTGTCACAGACTAATCTTAAGGTGTCTAAAAAAGACCCAATTGAACTAAAGCTAGAAAATCTCAGAAAAGTCATTAAGCAGTTTGCTAAAGAATAAGAAGAGGAATTGGATGATGAAGAGGATTTGACTGATTATATGAATGAAGATGAACAGTAGGGCCTGTTGATGATACGAAATTTTGCTTAGTTATTACTAATGGACATGAAAAAGATTGTGTGGAAATTCTGAACAACTATGAAGAGTCTACAATTGAGGATGCCCCACCTAAATTTGAAGAAGAGATTAATTCAACAGTAGATGAGTTACAGGAAATTAACTTGGGTACCGAAAAGGAATTGGGGCCAATTTTTATTAGCTCTCTACTTGGTGAAGAAGAATATATGAATATGATTAAGCTGTTGATAGACTTAAAAGATTGTTTTGCTTGGAGTTATGAGGAAATGCCTGGATTGGCGCTAGAAGTTGCAGTACATAAAGTGGGCCTAGATCCTATAGTTATTCCAATTAAGCAAGCTTCAAGAAGAATGCGTCTCAATATTAAAAAACAAGTTGTAAATGAAGTCAATAAGTTAATAGACGCTAAATTCATACAAGAGGAACAATATCCTACATGGTTGGCTAGTATAGCACCATTTAAGAAGAAAAATGGGCAAATTCGTATCTGAGTGGACTTTAGAGATTTGAATAAAGCATGCCCAAAAGATGAGTTTCCTCTTCCAATCCCAGAAATTTGATGGTGGATATTGCATCGTCTCACGAAATTTTCTCTTTCATGGGTGGATCGTCTGGGAATAATCAAATTAAAATGGCTCCAAAAGATAAAAGATTTACAACTTTCCGAATGCCAATCGAAGTCTATTGCTATATTGTAATGCCTTTCGGATTGAAGAATGCTGGTGCAACATATCAAAGAGCGATGACAAGGATCTTTGATGACCTCATTCATAATCAGGTGGAATGCTATGTGGATGATTTGGCCATCAAAAGAAAATAGAAAGAAGATCATTTGTACAATTTGATAATTATCTTTGAATGATTACGATAATTTAACCTTAAAATGAATCCTTTAATGTGCGCATTCGGTGTGACTTTTGGGAAATTTTTAGGGTTTGTTGTTCATCACCGTGGGATTGAGATTGACACGGGTAGGATTAAATCCATCTTGGAAATGCCACCCCTAAAAATTTAAAACAATTACGATCCTTTCAAGGGAGGCTGCGTATTTAAGACGCTTTATTTTTCAATTTTACCACCATTATAATCAAGTACAGACCAAAGGATTTGTACCATTAACGCGAGTTCGTATCATTTTTTAGAAGCTGTCAAAGAAAGAAAGATGTTCTATTGATGAAATCTTCAATAGGATGGGAGGCGCTGTGTCACCCCGGATGAGGAAACAGATACTGAAGAACGATAGGTTCGTTTGTGAACCTGTGAAGAAATTTGAGGAAAGGAGAGAAGGTTTGCTTCTGCAAACCTCTCAAAAAGTTCATTCAGATGATCATCATTTAAGTGTCACCTCTACAACTCCACGATCATCCAAGATTCCTGTTAGACAGCGTTTGGGAGCCCATGTTCCTCCCATTTCTGTCGCTGTCACTCCTACCGCCATTCATTCCCCGAATTTTAGGGGAAATATCATCTTGGGTCAAGAATAAGTGTACCCATGGTACAAGATAAGCCCTTACCATGGTCAGAAAGATCAAGGAATAGTAACAGATTACTTGTTGAAGTGTCAGGTTCAGACACTAGGGGGCCCACCGATTCTCAGCATATGGATGTCACCAGTAAGTCACTCGACCCCAAGATACTTGTATCTGAGAAGATGGTGTGGCGACCTAAGGTTGTTGAACCAACACATACAGAAGAGCCCATGATGGAAAATTCCAGAGAAAATTCCCTGTGTGGTGTGTTTCCCGCTGCAATGGCCGTTGAAAATGTTGTTTGTCAGTTTTCACAGACTGTTCTTAAGGTGTCTAAAAAAGACCCAATTGAACTAAAGCTAGAAAATCTCAGAAAAGTCATTAAGCAGTTTTCAAAATAAATAGAAGATGAATGGGATGGTGAAGAGGTTTTGACTGATTATATGAATGAAGATTTCGCCGAGATAAATGTGGTGGAAACCCGAGCATCTTCATCCTTACGAGAGGCACCAAGAGAGGAGAGTGCTGTGGAAATATTGCAAAAGACTATTCAGCAAAAAGATGAGCAGATGAAGTACATGAAAGCAAAAATGGAAGAAATGATGGTTGCTATTATGACTTTACAAAGTCAGCCACCATCTCCAAAAATGGTGCCTATTGAGGTAAACCAACCGGATGTGGTACAGATTGATGATAACAAAAAAGAATCCACTTCTGTTAATAAAGAAGAACAAGGTAAGAAGGATCATGTCCAGAGTTTGATACCGGAGAAGGAGATTAAAAGTATGATAGAACAGCAGATGAAAGAAACCTTGATACAATCCAAAGGCGGTGCATCAATTCTGAGGGGTAGACCATATCCTGAATAATTTGATGTCATGCAATATCCCAAGGGTTTTGTACCACCTCGGTTTAAAACTTTTGATGGAACAGGAAACCCTTGACAGCATGTGGAACATATTCGCGCCAGTTGTTGCAATGCAGGGGTAAATGATGATCTTCTCTTCCGACAGTTTGTCAGTAGCCTATCAGGAGTGGCATTTGATTGGAATGCCGAAATACCAAATGGTTTTGTTAAGACGTTTGGAGAATTAGAAGATCTCTTCATTAAACGATTTGTCGGGGCTTGACATCATATCACTGTTGGTGATTTAGTGATCGAGAAACAAAGAACAGATGAAAATCTAGTGGATTACCTTCTGCATTGGAGGAATCTAAGCATGAAATGCGAACCACAACTTCAAGAAAAATATGCTATTAAAATCTTATTAAAGAGTATTCTTGGACCAATTGCTTCCTCCTCAATGTATTCAATATTAAAACTTTTGAAAATTTACTCAATAAGGCCGGGAGTCTTCAAAAGAAAGCAAAATAACTTGGTTTAATTGAGAAATTTAAAAAATAGAGACCCACAAAAGTCTTCGAGTAAAAGTCTGGGACTGTTGCGACTATTGATAAGGTTAAGCAACCATTGGAGATAAAAGTTGAACAACCACAACCGAGCCATCTGCCTCCTCAGCAATATCGTACACAATCATCCCAATGGAGGACTTATCAGACAAATAATAGATCAATTCCAACCCTGACAAAGCATTTGAACAGAGTATATCCTTTTAAAGATGAAGCAGTTGGTAAAATGTTCCACAATCTGATCAAGAAATCGGGATTCAGCTTGTCAGAACCAAAGAAGCCCAATGAGGTTAATAAGAAGGATCACCCATTATATTGCCCATACCATATAATGATTGGACATACTCTAGAGAATTGCTTTTCTTTCAAGAATTAGTTGCAATATAATCTCAAAGACGAGAAAAATGATGTCGAATGAGTATATGAAAAAACCTGGATAAGGTTCAATCAATACAGTTTCAATTGATCCCACTGTTCCGATCGATCCTTACGCAGTCAAAGATGGGTGGAGTACAGTTTGGACAAAGTCTTCAAAGAAAGTACTGAATCAAATTCAGAATACTTCAGTATAAGCCGCAATTCAAGATCGAGAACCTGTTAAGCTAGTATTGTCGATTACGGTAGAAGAAGATTCGAAGATGACTGAAAAACCCATCGAAAAGCCAAAATGTGAAATGAAACTCGATCATCCGAGATTAGTTACTACAGATTTGGGGGAGAAATCTCTCAAACCACTGACTTTGTATGATTTCTTCTTTGCTCCACCAGGGGCACGTAATACTCTGGAATTTGACTTTGGCTACATTGTGACTGTTTCTGTTGATGGCATAATTGGGGATGTCTCACATAATGTCAATACTAATCTCAATCTTTTTTATGATTCTCAATTCGTACAGAGTTCTAACACATGTGATGGTAAGCTAGGAGGAAATATTGATGATACTGATTATGATTCAGAAGAATATGCGCCCATTTTTGAATTTCATAGATCGCCGATTGCAATAGAGTTGGAGTCTTCGGCTTCAGAAGGAATACTAGAAGAATCGGTTACTCCAGCTCATGTAGAGGCAGCTCCAAAATCATGTCATGATTCAGAAGAGGTGACAAAAATAAATTTGAGCAGCGAAAAAGTAATACCTCCGAGAATGGGTCCAAAGGGTGCAATGAAACAAACAATTATTCAAGATAATCCAGTCCAACCGATCGAAGGAACATTTGTCCGAAATGGAGATGAGGAAACAAGCATTAAAGTTGACTAAAATGTACTAGCCTATCTCTGGAAATTACCTGCTAAGTTGAGTATATACGATGCCTTAATCCTATCAAAGGAAATGAGATAAGCTTTAATAAAAGCTTTGCTAGATTCAGAAATCTAATTAGCTCAACTTGCTAGTACTTCCTCAGATGAGGTTTGTTCATTAAGAGAACAAGGAAAAATAATGTTCACAAATGATGATTTACTACTTGGGATTGCTGATCATAATCATCTGTTGTATATTTCTGTCAACATCGACAACTTCATGCTCTCCTAAGTATTAGTGGATTCAGTTGCATCCATTAATTTAATGAGTTTACGGACTTTGGCGTATTTGGACATAGACGTAAGACAATTGACTGTTGATAAGATGATGTTAAGAGGTTTTAACCAGAAAGGGGAAAGAGCTCTTGGATCAATTACATTACTGATGAGAATTGGAGAATTAATAACAACTACGAAATTCCATAACATTGATTCTAAGACTTCGTTCAATGCTCTCTTAGGCCGACCCTGGATTCATGAGAATAGTTTAGTTCCTTTGTCAATATACCAATGCATAAAGTATTGTTTGAAAGGACAAGAATATTGTACAAAGGAAGATCTATAGCCATTTTCGATTAATGAAATAGGCATTCATGAAAATGTCAATTACTATACTCCTCTAAAAAAGAATGTTACGCCTCAAGATGATATTACAAGAAATGTAAAGGGTCCATAAGATATACAAAGACAAGGTCATCTGATACTGAGTCAACAATCTTTTATTACCCCTTTACAACAAGAGGGTGAGAGTTCCTCTAGAACTCGTATCCAAGGTCGAGGCCGGGGACGAGGTCGTGGAAGGAACGATAAAATTGTTGAACAAAAGAGTCCTATCATCAACATTGGTTTGGAAGACAGTTCTAAAGATGAAAAAATAAGGAAAACAGTAACGAAGATTAACCAGCAGAAACCTCTTTTCGAACATGATTTAGAAGATGAAGAGAAACGTGATTATGGTTCAAAGTACGATCGGATTAATTGCTATGTACAAACTATGGCCCTCACCCCGATTTTAACTCATAAAATAGACGGTCAGATGGTCAAAGAGGTACATAGTGCAAGTATGAAAGCGATTAAGTTTCATCATGGTTCTTCATCCTCTAGTTCTAAAATCAATGTAGAACTAGAAGATAAGCTTTCTTCCGAATTAATGGAATTACCTGTTGATTAGTATTCGCCTTGTGTCAAAATCTTGCTCAGCGCGGTCTCGTACCTAAGGAATGGTCAAAAAATCAATCACAATACTTTGAGAAACTTTGGAATAATGATAATCAAGCCTTTAATTCCAAGCAAGGTCTCGGATTTGACACAACAGGGCTTGTTGATGATACGAAATTTTGCTTAGTTATTACTAATGGACATGAAAAAGATTGTGTGGAAATTCTGAACAACTATGAAGAGTCTACAATTGAGGATGCCCCACCTAAATTTGAAGAAGAGATTAATTCAACAGTAGATGAGTTACAGGAAATTAACTTGGGTACCGAAAAGGAATTGGGGCCAATTTTTATTAGCTCTCTACTTGGTGAAGAAGAATATATGAATATGATTAAGCTGTTGATAGACTTAAAAGATTGTTTTGCTTGGAGTTATGAGGAAATGCCTGGATTGGCGCTAGAAGTTGCAGTACATAAAGTGGGCCTAGATCCTACAGCTATTCCAATTAAGCAAGCTTCAAGAAGAATGTGTCTCAATATTGAACAACAAGTTATAAACAAAGTCAAGAAGTTAATAGACGCTAAATTCATACAGTAGGAACAATATCCTACATGGTTGGCTAGTATAGTACCATTTAAGAAGAAAAATGGGCAAATTCGTATCTGTGTGGACTTTAGAGATTTGATTAAAGCATGCCCAAAAGATGAGTTTTCCTCTTCCAATCCTAGAATTTTGATGGTGGATATTGCATCGTCTGAATTTTTCTCTTTCATGGGTGGATCGTCTGAGAATAATCAAATTAAAATGGCTCTAGAAGATAAGTGATTTACAACTTTCCGAATGCAATTGGAGTCTGTTGTTATACTGTAATGCCTTTCGGATTGAAGAATGCTGGTGCAACATATCAAAGAGCGATGACAAGGATCTTTGATGACCTCATTCATTATCAGGTGGAATGCTATGTAGATGATTTGGTCATCAAAAGAAAACAGAAAGAAGATCATTTGTAGGATTTGAGAATTATCTTTGAAAGATTATGACAATTTAAACTTAAAATGAATCCTTTAAAGTGCGAATTCGGTGTGACTTTTGGGAAATTTTTATGGTTTGTTGTTCGTCACCGTGGGATTGAGATTGACCCGAGTAAAATTAAAGCCATCTTGGAAATGCCACCCCTAAAAATTTAAAACAATTACGATCCTTTCAAGGGAGGCTGCGTATTTAAGATGCTTTATTTCTAATTTGTCAGGAAGGTGTCAATCATTTTCCGTATTGACTAAAAAGGATGCAAAGTTTATTTGGGATGATAAATGTCAACATGCTTTCGAGAGCATTAAGCAATATCTAACGACACCTCCTATCTTGGCAGCGCACATTTCGAGCAGACCTTTAATACTTTATACTTTAGCTTTGGATGATTCCTTCGGAGCTCTATTAGCCCAAGTCAATGATGAAGGAAAAGAGAATGCTCTTTATTACTTAAGCCGTCATTTAATTCCAGCGGAATTGAAATATCCTCCAATCAAGAAACATTGTTTGGCATTAATCTTCGTAGTTCATAAACTCTATCATTACATGCTTTCTCACAAAGTCAACCTTATCTCGAAGTTTAATCCATTATAATTTTTAATGACCCGACCAACGCTTTTCGGTAAGTTAGCAAGATGGGCCATGGTATTATTGCAATTTGATATCATTTTTGTTCTACTCCAGGCTGTGAAAGGATAGATTCTAGCACATTTCCTCGGGGCAGACCCATTACTGGCTAGTTCCCCTCTTAATGATGATTTACCAGATGAACAGATAATTAATGAGGAAAATTTCAAGACTCGACGTTGGGAACTATATTTTGATGGGGCTTCTTTAGTACAAAAAGATAAAGAATTGCAAACAATAATACCTGGTAAAGCAAGGATTTGATGTATCTTCATTACACCGGAAAAGGGGTTATTAAGGTATTCTTATCATTTGACAGAACCATGCACGAATAATGGGCATAGTACGAAGCATTGATAACAGGGTTACAAATAGCAATATCAGTGGGTATAACTGACATTAATATTTACGGAGATTCACAGTTAATCATTCAACAGGTTGTTGGGCAATACAAAATTTTGAAGCTTAAATTGGAACAATATCATTGTTATCCAATAAAGTTTTTAGAACAGATTCCAGACGTGACAATATGCAGAATCCCAAGGGGAGAAAACACTCTCGCCAATGCTTTGGCTAAACTTGCCAAGGAATTTGCATGTCCACAAGAAGATTCAATTAAGATCACTGTTCAAGGACTTCAAGTTCTGTCTCAGATCAATGTAGATACTTTGGACAAATTGGGTAAAGAGGAAACAGTAATGACAACCACCGAGGCTACAAAAGACTGGCATCAACCTTTAACAGAATATCTACAAACAGGAAAACTGCCAAATGATAAGTCAGTAGCATATCAAATAAAAAAGAGTGCCCTATCGTATGCTTTAATAGATAATGTTCTTTATCGAAGGTCTTTGGAACAAATGTGGTTAAGATGCTTGAATGCTACAGAAGCTAAAGAAATTGTTAAAGAGGTACACTCAGGACTTTGTGGCGCTCATGAATCAGGTCCAAAGATGAAAATGGAAATTAAAAGACTAGGGTATTACTGGCCCGCGATGATGACCGATTATATGAAAATTGCCAAAAGTTGTCACCAATGCCAAGTACATGGAGTGGTATTGCACCTCCCCCCAAATGTGTTACACCCGACAGTTGCATCATGGACGTTTGAATATTGGGGCACAGATGTGGTGGGTCTTATAGACCCTCCATCTTGAAAGAGACATCGTTTCATCCTAGCCGCTACCGATTACTTCTTAAAGTGGGCAGAGGCGATATCATTGAGAGAAATAAAAGCACAACATGTCTTACAGTTCTTCAAGAACCAAATTGTCTATTGTTTCGGAATACCACGCAGAATTATTTCAGACAACGAGTCTTCATTCAAAAGTACGAAGATCAATAGTTTTTGTCAGAAGACATGGAATTGATTGGCCTTATTCTACAATTTATTATCAGAGAGCTAATGGATTGGCTGAGGCTGTTAATAAGGCTCTCATCCAAATTCTAAAACAGAACTTGGACGGAAATAAAAGGAATTGGCACGAGCAGTTATTAGAAGCCCTATGGGTCTATAGAACTACGTTCAGAACTCCAAACCATTCTACACCTTACGCTCTTGTGTATGGATCTGAGGCTATGTTACCTTTAGAGGTTCAACTTCCTTCTCTCAGAGTTGCCATTGCCAACAAAATCACTATTGAAGAAAATGCCAACTTACGACTGAAAGAATTAGAAAGTTTGGAAGGAAAATGATTGGTAGCACAACAAAAATTGGAATTGTATCAAGCCAAGATGATTCAACCACATGACAAATTGGTCCGCCCCTGGACTCTTAGAGTTGGTGATTTGGTTCTTATCCTTAGAAGACATATTCTCGCACACCGCAAGATAGGAGGTAAATTTGAACCAACATGGGAAGGATCGTTTGTGGTTGAAAGGGTTTACTCTGGAGGAGCCTACCAATTCATAAATTGTTAAGGAGAACGACCTATGCTTCCTATTAATTGATGATATCTGAAGAAGTACTATGCTTCGAAAGAGCAAACTTTAGAAATAAAGTCTTGTTCTTAGAAGCACTAGTGTTTTAATTGCAATTGGGTCCAAACATAAATTTGTAATAAAAAAATATATAGTTTTTTTATTGTTTTGTTTNATATATATATATATATATATATGAACTTAATACACGTGTACATGTATATATATATATACATAAATATAAATAAAGATATGTACATAAGAAATAAATTCTGTAATATACATGTATATAAATATGTATATGTTTATATAAGTCATTAAAATATAAGAAATTTTCATATTGTTCTTGCTTAAAAGCCTGGTCTGACATACTGATTGTTTTCCTGTTTTAATGCAAGAGAATGTCAGGAGGAAGAATGATCTTCACATTCAAGAATGGCATTGGTTTTGCCCTTGATAAGACAAAAGTTGAAGGATCGGTGGTTGAATTTGATTTCAACTTCGATCAAATTGAGCTAGATTACGAAAGCTCTGCTTTAACCGTGGTAAACAAAGATGAGTTTCGCAAGCAGAAGCCTATGCTGAAATTCAAATATAAGAATCAATTCATTGCTGAGAAGAAAGGAAATTAGAAAAAATTGATGAGGTTGAACCAAGAAATGCTGCAATTAATCGGATGAATTCAATGATAAGGACCTCTAAGGGCGAGCTTGTTGGTGCTACTCCTACCGACGATCACCTGGAAGGTAAGGCAACACTTACTAGTACGCAGAAGACGAATCAAAATCACCGTATCCACAAGATGCTGGAACAAATGAAAGAACAAGGGAAGGATAAAAATAATATTGCTCGGATGGCAATCAAATTAAAAGCGAAAGCCCCAGATCAGCCAGTTGAAATGCCACCTCAACCCATGAAAACCGGAGGAGGGGTGACTTTCAAGGAAAGAGAGATTAAAGAAAGAAGCATAGGGATTGAACCTTATGTTCCCCAGTTCGTGAGCAGATCACGTTACTTGTAAATCATTCCAGAGCACGAATTGGAGAAATATGAAAAGGTGAGAAAAATTTTTTTTGAGCTTTTTCAAAGGTTTCGGGGCAAGTATGTTAATATACTGGAAGAGTTGGAACTGCACACCAACGTGTTCACCAGCAGTGAACAAGACGATATTGTAGAACGTGTTCTTTTGGAGCAACAAATGGGACGTGCTGGTCGGCTAAGAAGAAGGACATATTCTGAGCCGAGAAAATGGAAACGAGGTAAAGGAAGGGTTACGATCCAATACGGTTGCTGCTACAATTTTGCCCAAGATAAAGAAGGAAATCCTCCCGAGATAATTTGTCACGATGAAGTTGAACCATTACCATCATTCATCAAGAGGATAACTAAACAATTGGTGACCCGGCATATACTTCCAGTAGATTGTATCCCAAACAGTTGTATCATTAATATCTACAAAACTGCTGACTCATCCCTCCGCACATCGATCATCATGATTTTGCAAGGCCATTTTGCACGGTATCATTCAAAAATAAATGACGCTAATGTGGCCAAACACTGCATCCCTGGAGTGCCATATCCGAGGGTTTCAATAACCCTCAGATGGATGAATGAGGACCAGGTACCATTCAAGTTCAGACCCAATCCTGAGATCGAGAACTTATGACCTTTTGAGTTGTAAGTTGTTTAAAGATGTTGACCTCATTTTTTGTTGAGATTTAGTTTTTCCTCTTTAGCAGCATAAGGTCTAGGCATAGGACTTTTCCTGTTGACTATTCCTAGAAAAATAGACATGGAACCCTCACCATTAGAAATTCTACCCTCTTCTTTACTCAACTTGAAGTTCCACATATTGGTCCTAACCTCTAGCATTTAGTAGGTGGGATCACTATGGGGGAAACTTAAGATGAATCACTCTTAGGACTGTTGAACCTTAAGTTTGACCCTAGGTTTTGGGCTAGGGCTAATTCACTCATTACACTCATCTACACTCACAATCACTCACAACCCTGAACTCAAACTTCTAAGCCTAGATCCCTTGATCTTTTGGGATACTCATATAGATGGTCCCCTAAACCTACTAGCTCTAGGGCTATGGTTTAGCTAAGACCACTATGTAGAAGACCCAAAATGGGGTTTCCATAGGTCCATGGCTTGTTGGTGATGGTTGGTACCCCAACTCTACCAAAATACCCATCTTGGCCTTTACCCCTAAAACACCCCCAAATTACTAAAATACCCCTCCATAGCTTAAAATCCCAAAAATTCCAAAAATTCCCAGAAACTCCCAATAAATTCCCAAATAATCCCAATTTCATTTCTCTTAACTACCATACGACCCAATTTGGCCAATTTGACCATCTTTAACCAAAATCTCCAAATTGCCCTTTAAAGATCCAAATTTCCCCAGATCCAACTTAAATGTCCATCAATTTGATCTCAATTGACCCCAATTCCAATCCTAACACAAATTAACTTTTTATATAGCCAAACTAAATCAAATCCAAGCTCAATTGGTCCATGATTTGAGCCCAATTTTGAGTTAGATTAAAGCTCCAATTTTGACCATATCACCTAATCTCACCAAATTGAACTCATAGCCTAGTCAATTGGCCCCAATTGATAATGCAAAATCTTGATAAAATTCCTATACATCAAAATCAACCATCAATTGACCTTGGTGAAGCCTCATAGCCATTTGATTTTGGCCTAAATTCAAAATTCCCAAATTTAGCCCCAAATTGGCTAAGTCCCCAAATTTCACCCAATTGATTGCCTTAACCTCCAAATTGGCATCCAATTCAGGTTGAAAACTCTTCATGAGGTTCCTATTGACTATTTATAATAATCAATTTGGAATTAGCCTAAGGCTAACCCAAGATAGACCCAAGCCTAGCCCACATAACCAAATTCATTAAGGTTCAAAATTCCCTCAAATTGACCCTTCAATTGAACTCAAAACCATTTCCATTCTTCACCAAAGTTGTTCCTTATGATCATCTACACCAAATGAAACAATTAATTTGGCCAATTGACATGGATAACCTAGCCCAAACCCAAGTTTTTGTCATTTGCACCCACTTGGACCCATGCACTCAATGTGACCTAACCACCCTAAAGTCACCAAATTAACTCCACCACACCCATTAGTTGAACTTAGTGATCAGTCTAAAAACCATGAAACCACCTAAATCAGACCATGGAATAAAGGTCCTCCAAATTAAGGGATATTATTTCCAAAAATGCACATGCTTAAGATATCTTTACCCAAAGGTCCCCCAAATTAAGGGATCTTATTTCCAAAAGTGCACATGCTTAAGATATCTTTGCCAAATCCAAACACATTTGCATTAAATTGTTGTGATGGATTCCTCTGGGTTCCTTGAGCTCCTAGCCACCTCCTCCTAGCCGGTCGGCCAGCTTAGTGGCCGAAAAAGCCCAAAATTGAGAGCCACTCACATGGCACCTCACCGAAATCAAATCTAGAGGCTAGCTCATCCAAATCAAATTGAAGAGCTCCTCTGCCCTCCACGTAAGCACCACAATGCACCCAAACTTATGCCTTGAGAGCCACCCCATGGCCATTTTTATAAAAACTCACCTCCCATGGCCATGAGAGGTGTGCTGAAATTTTCTTAGGGAGGCATCTCCAAACCTCACATAGAGCTTCCCTACGATCCCTTATGTGCATTCCAACCATTTTGCTTCACTAATTCTCATTACCGGAGCTCAATTTTGAGCTTGAAGCCTTGCCAAAAACCAGGACAAAACCTAATACACCTCCACACTCCACCAAACTTAAATTGCTTGTGCCCAAGAGAAGATAAAGCCCCATCAAATTACCTTCTAAAATAGCCTCCGCCATAGCTCTAGACCAACACCTAAAATCGGGCTTGATCGAATTTTTACCTAGGCCTTACACCAAGACCAGGGACTTAATCCCTAGCCTCCTTGGACCCCAAAAAATGTGTCGAGCACCTCTGATTGAAGCCTCCCTTCTCAGAGAAGAGGTATAAAACTTCTCCTTCTCCCGAGCTTATTTTGATTATCCATCTACTTAGGCTTGATTTCATGGTACATTAATCATATGGATATGTTTGTCCCACTTAGATGAGTCCATACGATCAAACCCGGGGTGATTTGGTTGAGTAGTCAGGCTGAGATCTTAGGGTTTTAGTGTGGACGGTCACGGGATCATTCTATCGGGGATGATGATGGGGAGCTGTTCGATCACGCGTGTATCACATAGACGGAGGAGATCGAGCCGGACAGTGCTTCGGGACATAAAACGCGGGTCAAGTCAGCAGCTACATGGATGACGACATCAAACTAGAGCACGCCACACATGCCTTCGGAGCTGCCTAGGATCTAGTCAGCACGCGCGGTTTGAATAGATAGGGCTTTTCTAATTATTTAAATGCTTAGAAAATTCATAACTTTGTGTAGAAAAATTACAAAAATAAAATAAAAATACCCTCTTGCTCAATGAACAAAGGAGAACAATGTGACATATTTTATTTTTAATTAATTAAACACTGTTTTGAATCATTTGATTCTCCATGCATATTGATACATCACCTTGGCTTTAAACTTTGGCATGTTGCAACCTCTGTCAAGGGAAATATTCTCTGATTTTTCCAAAGTCAGAGGAGGTTTCTATGCAGAGATCCATATTTTTAAAGTTATTCCACATTATTTCCTTGAAATAATCATGGAAATTAGCATGTTGATTAGAAAATCCAAAAAAAAATTTGGAAGGTCCACCATGACTAAAGAAGCCTTTCAATTTCATGGGTCAAGTCATTTAAAATGTCCTTAAATTTTACAAATACTAAATCACTAAGATAATTAACTTTAGAAAATACATTCAAAATTAGAAAATCTTAAGAAAATTTTGCAAGGTCCACCATGACTAGAGAAACCTTTGAAAATAATTTCATGGTTCAAGTCATTTAAAATGCAATTTTGGAAGGTCCACTATAACTAGAGGAGCTTTTGGAAATAATTCCATGGGTTAAGTCATTTAAAATGCACTTAAATTTTATAAATAAATCACTAAAATAATTAATTTTGAAAATATAAATATTTAAATGACTTGATTTTTTATCTCTACTGTGATTTATGATCCAGAGAACTTATCATAAAAATTTCAAAATATTTTGAGTTTATTTTGACAACTTATGTTAATTTTTAAAGATAAATACCATTTTCGGTATTTAAATGATTTTTAAAAATCAAAATATAACTCAAAAAATTATGAAATTTAGTTTTTAAGTTCTCTATGATCAGGGATACTTTTTTTTTTAAATAAAATGATATTTAAAAAAAAACTTGATTTTTAGCCTATTTTAAATATTTAAATAATTAAAAATTCATAAAAAGCACAAAAATAATAAAACTCATGGAAATGTTCTAAATTACTTCCTAATCACTTAGAAACAATTAGAATATTTTTTCTGATTTTTAAAATAAAGATATTGAATTTCAAAGCTTAAAAATAATTTTTTTTAAAGGCTAAAAATGAGTTTTCCCTAAAATAATTCCAATAAATCAAAGTAAAATAAAAAAATTATAAAATTTGCTTCTCTTAGTTCTTTAACATTAGAAAGATTTTTGAAAAATACAAAACTTAATTTTCACCACCTAAAATATTTTATTTTTATTAAATAACCCAAAACTTGTAATAATTCTAATAAATCACCGAGAATTAAAAAAATCATGAAATTTTGTTCAAAGGATTTTCTAATCTAGCTCTACCTCCAGTGAAAATTTCACGGGATTAGAATTCACCATAGTTAAGTTAAGAATTTTATTTGAAATATCCTATTTTTGCATTAAAATAATTAAATAAATTAAATTAAATTTTGAAAAATCACATTTCCTCCTCTGATGTCTCAATTGACCCATGGATGAGGTTGGATAAAAATTTCAAAGTTATTTGAATTGAATTTGACCAAATTTATGAAGTGTTAAAGCTTAGGGGCAAATGTGTAATTTTGGAAATCTTGCCTTAATTAACATTTAGGCTTAAGTCAAAGAGTAGGGGCAAATGTGTAATTTTGAAAATTTAGCCTTAATTAACATTTAGGCTTAAGTTAAGGAGTGATGGGTAACCTGTAATCTTAATCAATTAATCTGATGTTTGAAACACAAAGGGGTTAATTGGTAGAAACCAATCTCACTTTCTTAATTAAGTTTAATAAATTTCTAAATTATTAAAATTTGGAAGTTTATTAAAATTAAATGATCCTGGACTTAGGGGTATGACTTTTGAAGCCAATAATTGATCAATTTAACACCCATTATTTTGATTTTTAAATAAAATCCAAATCATGAATCATGACTACTTAAAGCTTAACCTTTTCAAAACTAATTATGACACTCACCTAGGTCTTAAGGGCTTAGTGGTGACTTAGGCTGAATAAAAAAATTGATTAAAGAAGGCTTAGAGAAAAAAACATAACTAAATCAAACATCCTTGAAACACCACTAAGCCCAATTAG
>JXCR01145327.1:36941-47304 GCA_002079205.1 Phalaenopsis hybrid cultivar | reverse complement strand
TTCACCCACATAATTCTTAAATTGAATCACAAGTGATAATTACCCTATTCTTAGGGGTAATTANCTAAGAAGGCTTCCCACGGTTTAAATGAAATTATGGAACTCATTAAGTTGAAGTTTAGTAAGTTCATTTGGAATACGTGAATCCGATAGAAAATAGTGGTGCCGGAATGAGGGAACCGTAGGATCGCATTTGGACTAAGTGAATCCAATAGAAAATAGTGATGCCGGAACGAGGGAACCGTAGGACCCATCATTTGGACTAAGTGAATCCAATAGAAAATAGTGATGCCGGAAAGAGGGAACCGTAGGATCCTAATTTTGGACTAAGTGAATCCAATAGAAAAAAGTGGTGCCGGAATGAGAGAACCGTAGGATCCTAACTCGACACTAAGTGAATCCAATAGAAAGTAGCGGTGTCGGAACGAGGGAACCGTAGGATCCTAACCGGTGTTCACCCTAATCAACTTTAATATGCCCTCATAAAATTTAAAGAACTTCAACCATAGGGCCACCTGATTTTATATTATAACTTGACACACTAGATAACTCAAACTGGTCGCAGCATGGAGCATGGAGCTAACATGGTGGGCAGCACGGCTATCCTCAACAGCAAAACCTGTCTTCCCCAGCTAAACCGATCTTCCTTCCTTAGACTTAAACAAAAAAGCCATAGGACTTCGAGGTTGCTTGCTTATGCAAAGTAACTCCTCACCTTATCTTTAAGCCTTTGCATAGCCCTACTATATATTATAAGCCCTAACTCGTCTTATGATTCCATGGTTGTCGTTTGTCACAACCTAAATCCTCACATCTTCCAGGCTATTTGTGTGATAATTTCACACGAATGTAAGCCCTAGCTAATAAAATTGGCAGGATGAAACACCCAAATATTTCTCCTCAAAACTTAAGCCAATCATTAAGATAACTTGGGAAGTCATCGAGGTTCTCCTCTGGATCCATGACATCCCCTAGTTCTTCTCCCTATGGATTCTAAAAATAAAATGTTCCAAATTTGAACCAATCCCATTTCACACCTCCACGTCCAATTTCGTTGAAGAGTCCTACCCTTTGAAATTCCTTGAAGATAACATTTCTTGATTTTTATCGATAGTCTTCTTAGGTGGCTTTGGTCATTTAAGATGTAGTTAACTATAGGGGCTTGCCCTTATAGGAAGCATGTCTAAACCCAGCTTAATATAAACCCTATTTAATCCTTTATATTAAATAGGGGAACTTGTCGGCAAATACAAAGGTTTCGCAGACCGGACGGACGTCATACTTTTCTTAGTTTACTTGATCGAGCCTCATCCTCAATTTGTGTTTATCCTTCGGGATAGATACATGATTTGAGGTACAGTGCTCTTTCATTTTAAACTACAAAAATTTTATCCTTTAGGATAGATACAGGATTTGAGGTACAGTGCTCTTTCATTTTAAACTATGAAACATATGGGGTCATTTTGATTTCATACTTCAACGTCCTTCCAAAACAGGCAACGGGATTTTGATTCCGGTGATCGACAGCTTCTTACAGGCAACTCCCATCCAACCCCGAAATAACGCCGACAGCTTCAAGAGACTCTGTTGGGGACATGCTTTTCTCTCCATGGAAATCAATAAATATTATTCTCACACATCGGTAATATGTCCATGTCCCTCTTGGGCCAGATTATCGTTCTTCCGTTGGCATACTTTACCCATTTCTATCTTGGGAAAGTATAGCTAACTCANGAAAAATATGGGGTCAGTTTGATTTCATACTTCAATGTCCTTCCGAAGCGGGCGATGAGATTTTGATTCCAGTGACCGACAGCTTCTTATGGGCAACCCCACAACCAAACCATCCCCGAAATAATGCCGACATGCATCATGAATGAATTTTTTTTGCTGTTTCAATGTCAGCAAAGGTGGTAAAATATCACTTACAATATAATTAACAATATCCGCATACTATGGCATTTTCCACTCATTAATATTATAGATTTGCTCATCAGGGNTTCAACCATCTTTGAACAGAGGGGTTCAGAAGGCCATTAAGGACTCTTTAAATTTTCATGTGGGGTCGGATCTCCAATAGGTGTGTCGATGAACTAATCCCACCTGAGCATTCTTTGCCACTATTTGGGTCTCGCACTGGGTCCTAATTTTTCACATCTAAATTTGATTTGCTATTCCGCAAATTAAACCAAATCTTATTGTGTTGCGTGCACTTTGAAACTTTCTTGTGTTAATTAAATTTTACACCTTTTTAAACAAAGATGTTAAAACATAGCCATAAATTAAGACTCGTCAGGTCTACAGATCAACCTCTATTTTTCAGTGTTTGCACTAAAAATTACGAGGTTTTTGGCCATATAGCTAACCCTAAAACTTTCTGTTTTAAAGCCTGCTGCAATGGCCTATCCAACACTGACCTTTTCCTGCAACCTGCCAACGGACCACAACACCCGTAACGTCGCTGCCACCATCAAGTTCAGAGCTGGATTTGAAGACCTAGAGGTTATCGTCGAGAAAGCCCCATTCATAATGATAATGATCGCTGCTCCAAAATTCAAGAACCGTCTGCAGAATTCAGTTTGAACTGCCTTCAGGACTTCCCTGCCTGTAAGAAGGCTAATGCTACTGCCATCAAGCCTGCTATCCCTGCTGCTACTAAGGGGAAAGAGGTGATGGTCGTTGAAGATCCGACTGAAGGGTTAACTGTCCCACCACCCGTGTTGGAAAATCGTGTCGAGCTCAAGGACTGTACCACTGACCCGAACTCAAAGGAGCGACCGCAATAGAAGAATTTGGAGGACCGTCAAAGCCCAGACTCCTGAGAACACACCCGTTGAGGAAGATCCTTGTCAAATTGAAATGGTACTACCAGAAATTTATCCACTCCTACGAGGGAGTAGATTTCATCCTCTGACGGATACTGATGGATATGAGAGTATTCGGAAGATTGCTACCACATTACCATCACTCCGTAGACATAGTGAGGAGGGAAAGAAATTCATTCCTATCACCCAAGTTAGTGCAGTTTTCAGAAGACTTGCTACTAAATAAGGATGTTCTGTTAGTGAATTACTTAAGCAAGTGGGGCATATGATTTCCCCTCATATGAAAAAGGAAATTTTGAGGGATGTTAAGTCTGTTAGAAAGTCTCGCAAGTCAATCAAAAAGTTACCTACCTGTATTCCCGTCTGGTTTTGTTTGGGAAACCAAGTTGATACTGCTATAGTCACCACCGATCATACCACCACCAGGACCGCAGGTCGCCGACCGATTAAGTCGATACTAGGTCTGAGAAGCTTACCCGTCATTCCTGCAATCACGGAGAGAAAGACAAGATGGTTACCTGACACTGTAGCCGGTCTACACCACGAGGAGCATACCTTCCCTTGACATACCGATGTCTCTACTATTACGTCCCGTCCTGAGACATCACCGTCAAAGAAGAAGAGGGTATGGGTACGCAAGGTCGCTGCACCGATACAGTTTAGTGAGCCTAAAGGACAAGAAGTAAAACCAGTGCCTGAAATATCTGACATTGTTGCGACAATAGCCAACATAATGGAGGAGCATGTAGAAGAGATCCACCAAGGTCCTTCAGATCTTAAAGCAATCAAGGAATCAATAGTTGAGGAAAAGGTTGAGAAACTAAGGATTGAGATTTTTGAGTTAGCTCGAGAGCATGGAGTTTGCGTCAATAGCGACATTGAAGATTTTAATTATAGTGATTACTTGGAGGAGGATTTCATGGATGTCCATGTAATTGAAACCAGAGTTACCACATCTGCGCATGTGGCTCAACCTCACACCAAAGAGAACGCCGTAGATGAATTGTGTAGGGCTATCTTCCTAAGGGATGAGCAAGTCAGTCTACTAGAGAAAAGAATAGAAGAGATGACTGCAGCTATGACCGCCATGGCCACTATTTAGGGGCAATCACAAGCACCAAGATTGGCTTCTCCAGAGATTAATCAGCCAGAAATCATACACTTCACAGATGGAAGAAGAGAGGATACTTCAGCAGAAAAAGATGAACAACCAAAGAAACATTCTCCGTCAGGTGCCAAGATAGAAAAGGAATTCAAGAAATGGGTGAACAAGTGCGGGATGCCTTAGCCCAATCCAAGGGCGGTGCATCAATTTTGAAGGGTAGACCTTACCTAGAGGAGTTTGAAGTCGTACCTTTCCCCAAGGGTTTTGTGACCCCAAACTTCAAGATATTCGATGGGACTGGAAATCTCAAATAGCATATAGCACATTTCCGAGCCAGTTGTGGTAACACGAGGAATAACGAAGCTCTACTCTTCCAGCAGTTCGTCAGCAGCTTGACATGGATTGCTTTCGACTGGTACGCTGACTTGCCCAACGGGTCAGTTAAGACATTTTCTAAGTTGGAACAGTTATTTGTAAAAAGATTTGCTGAGGCACCACATCACGTGTCTTTTGGAGAGCTCATGATGGAGAAGCAGAAGCGTAGTGAAACCTTGGCAGATTGTATTTTGAGGTGGAGAAACCTTAGCATGAAATGTGAACCTCAGCTATAGGAACATCAAGTGATTGCGATTCTACTCAAAAGCATTCATGATCTAGTAGTTTTCATGCTTAAGGGATTCACCATCAAATCCCTCGAGAAGCTACTCAGTAAAGCCAGCAGTCTTAAAGAAGAAATGAAGCACATGGAGCCACATGAAAAGGCTAAGGTGACCAGAGTGTTCGAAAAGAAATCAGGAGTAGTCGCGAGTGTCGACAAAGGAAAGCAGCCGACAAAGGTATATGCAGAAGAGCATCACCAGCTTTCATCACAGTACTCTCAGAAATAGAGCAACCAATCCAACCAACGGCCGTCTTAGGAGAGATCACCTCGAACAGTGGGTAAGAAAATATCCCTGTTAGAGCGACAGAAAATTGTGTATTCCTTCAAAGATGAAGCTGTATCTAAAATATTCAAAAGCTTGATGAAGAAGCTAGAATTCAAACTACCTGATCCAAAGAAACCCGAAGAGGTAGATAAGAAGAATGAACCAAATTATTGCCCATACCATCGGTTTCTTGGACACACTATAGACAAGTGCTTCGTCTTTAAAGACTGTTTCAAGAAGAACCTCAAGGAAGAGAATATAACAATCCCGAAGGAGTATTTGAGAGAACCTGAAAAAGGTTCCATAAACATGGTTTCAGCTGAGTTAATCTCCCCAATTGATCCATATGTTGGAACAGATGGATGGAGTACAACTTGGATGAACTCAAGAGGGTGCTTAATCAAATAGAGGATTCATCGAAACAAGCTTTTATGAACACTGAAGAAGAATGGAAGGAGTTCTGGAGCAGGTTGTCCAAAAAGATACTGAACAAAATATAGTCTGCATCAAAACAAGCCTCCATTCAGAGTCTGCAGCATACTGAGCCCGAGATGAAGGTTTCCCCAAAAAATCCATCATCGTTAAGGACAAAGAGTAGAAGAAGAAAAGTGTCAATGCCAAGATTGATAGTACAGGGGGTAGGATTGGGGCCACCTCTACTAGGCTGGTTGTCTCGGATTTGGGGAAGAAAGTCCTCAAACCCTTGACTTTGTATGATTATCTTTTTGTCCCTCCGGGGTCTTATGAATATAATGATTATGATTTCAGCTACGTTTTGATTATTTCTGGTAATAACATGACTGATTATGACCAATCTAGTTGCGATCTCGATCCCTAAAATGATCCTCAAATCGTACTCGAGTCTGATGAACTCATTAGCAAGGCCAAAGAAGAGCTCAATGATATCGCTTACGACAACATTGTAAATGAAGAGCCAACTCTCGAGCATCATGGTACACCGCTCACCATCAACTTAGATCTTTACGATTAGGAGGAAAAGACACCGAAAGATTCAACAATGATATCCAAGAAGAAGAAATCATAGAAGTCAACTTAAGGAGCGGAAAAGTGTTACCACCAAGAACAGCTCCAATCTCAAGAAGAAGAGATCATAGAAGTCAACTTAAGGAGCGAAAAAGTGTTACCACCAAGAACAACTCCAATATATACAAAGGAAAACAGATAATGACTCAAGAAGAGATACCCCCACCTCCACCAGTGGAAGAACCAAATAATCAAGATAAAATTAGAGGATCATGCAAAGTAGACTACAACGTTCTAGCTCATCTTAGGAAGTTGCCTGCCCGACTAAGCATCTACGATGCTCTGATCCTATCAAAGAAGATGAGAGAATCTCTGGTTACAGCTTTGCTTGATCTAGAAATTTGCTTAGCTCAGTTGGCTAGCACATCCTCATATGAAGTTTGCTCATTGAGAGAATAGTCAGGGGTAACCTTCACAAATGAAGACTTGCTGCTCGGTATTGCCGACCACAACCATCCGCTCTACATCTCCGTCAACATCAACAGATTTGTGTTATCCAGGGTTTTAGTGGATCCTGGAGCATCTCTTTACTTGATGAGCTTATTGACATTGGCCTATCTGGATATTAAAGTTCAAGAGCTTACGACCGATAAGATGATGTTAAGAGGATTCAACCAAAAGGGAGAAAGAGCCCTCGGATCAATTACATTACTTATAAAGGTTGGAGAACTCGTAACAACCGTTAAATTTCATATCATCGACGCCGAACCTCTTTTAACCTATTGGGTCGACCATGGATTCATGAGCACAATATGGTTCCATCATCCCTACACGAGTGTATCTACTTATGAAGGTCAGAGAACTCGTAACAACCGTTAAATTTCATATCATCGACGCCGAGACCTCTTTAACGCTCTATTAGGTTATCATCTCTACACCAGTGCATTAAATACCGCAAAGATGGTCAAGAAAATTGCATCAAGGGAGACCTACAACCATTTTCAGTGCATGAAATTGGTATCCATGAATATGCTGCCTACTACGCACCTCCAAAGAAGTCTGTCTTCTCTCATGAAGTTATCACTAACAAGGATGAAGATTCAGAAAAATCACAAAAAGGAGGTCATACAACTCCGCTTCAAAAACCTTCTACCACTCCCTTACAATGTTCACGCACCCGAGGTCGAGGCTGGGGACGCGGACGAGGAAAGATCAATTTAATTGTTGAACAGAATATGCCAACTATCAAAATTGGTGCTGAAGACAGTTCTGAAGATGAAAATGATGACAAAGCAGAAGAAACCTCAGTACGAGATATCCCTAGAAGATACAGAGAGGAATGAATATGAAACAATGTATGATCTGATAAACCCCCATGTGAATACTATGACCCTTACTCCAATTCTCCCTCAAAAGGTTGAGAGTTTAGAGGTCAAGGAAGTTTGTAGTGTTGGTTCAAAGTCGATCAAATTTTACTGTGCTTCTACCTCTACTGAGCTTGAAAATCATGTAAATTTGGATGTTGATTCTAATGAATTAATGGAATTGCCTTTTAGTTACTTCTTGACTTGTGTTCAAAAGTTAATTCAAAAAGGACACTTACCAAAACGAATATCAAAAGATAAATTTCAAATTTTTGAAAAATTATGGAATGCTAAAAGTTGAACTCCCAATTCAAAAGAAGGTCTCAGATTTGGTACAGTTGGACCAGTCGATGATTTTGAATTTTGCATGGTTGTTACTAGTAAGTCGGAAGAGGATTATCTCGATATAGAGGATGACTCTACTGATCAACCAATACAAGATGCTCCGCTAGAATTTGAGGAGGAAACTAAATCTACTGTCGATGAATTGAAAGAGATTAACCTCGGGACTGAAGAACAACCCCGACCTTCATTTATAAGTTTTCTACTCGATCACGAAGAATCTGTAGAAATGGTCAAACTATAGACAAAATTCAAAGACTGCTTTGTATGGAGCTACGATGAAATGCTAGGGCTGTCAACAGATGTTGCAGTCCATAAACTTGGGGTGAACAAGAATATAACCCCAGTAAAACAAGCTCCCAGGAGAATGCGCCTTGAAATAGAACAACAAGTCACCACCGAGGTGAAGAAGTTGATAGACGCCAACTTTGTTAAAGAGGAGCAATACCCCACGTGGTTAGCCAATATTGTACCTGTTAAAAAGAAAAATGGACAAGTCCGCATTTGTGTCGAATTCAGGGATTTAAATAAAGCATGTCCAACAGATGAGTTTCCACTACCTATACCAGAGATGTTGGTGGACATCGCTTCGACACTTGAGATTTTCTCCTTCATGGATGGATCTTTGGGATACAACCAAATCAAGATGGCTCCTGAGAATGCAACACTTACAGCTTTCAGAACACCGATTGGAATTTTCTGCTACACAGTGATGTCGTTTGACCTAAAGAACGCCAGAGCAACATATCAGCGTGCAATGATGAAGATTTTTGACGACCTCATTCACAATCAAGTAGAAAGCTAGNTGCCATAGCACATGTCCATACCCTATGGTACCATTTTTACTGAGCATCATAAGCTTTAACCATGATCCAACCTATGGTTAGCCACCTTAACCCAAGCTAAAATCAAAAAACCGTGAGCCCCCAAATGGCTAAAACCCAAACCCATGCCAAGAGGCCACCTCAGCCCAAATTAAGCTGAGAGCTTCTCTTCCTGACACCTAAGCAGTGGGGNAGCTGAGAGCTCCTCTTCTTGACACCTAAGCAGTGGGGCTAAGCTCTCAATTGGCCAGCCAAGCTCCCCATTGGCCAATTTCTATAAAATCTACCACTCACGGCCATGGAGAGGTGTGGTAAAAAAATTTTGACTAAGCCTCCCAAAATCCTCAGAGAGCTTCTCTAAGAGCCCCTCAGTACATTTCAATCCATTTCCCCCTCCCAAATCCACAATGGAAATTCAATTTTGAGCTTGAATTCCTACCCGAAACCAGGACAAGTTCCAATCTCAACCTGCACAGCACCAAACTCCAATTAAATTGGCTCAACACCTTCACAAGAGTGAAAGAAGCCAAAGCCCCATCAAATCCCCCTTCTATAGAGCCTCCATCATAGCTCTAGACCAACACCCAAATTCGGCTGTGGTCGAATTCATATTTAGGCTTTATACCAAGACTAGAGACTCAATCCATAGCCTCCTTGGACCCCAACGAACGTACCAAGCATCTCTTCTCGAAGCTTCCCTTCTCAGAGCAAAGGTATAAAACTCCCCATTCTCTCGAGCTTATTTTGATTCTCCATTTACTTAAGCTTGATTTTATGGCCTCTTAACCGTATAGATATGTTCGTTCCACTTAGACGAGTCCATAGGATCAAACCCGAAGTGATTTGGTTAAGTCTAGGCCGAGATCTTAACGTTTTAGTGTGGACGGACACGGGTTCATTCCTTTGGGGACGATGAACAGATGTCGTCCATTCTCGCGTGTATTAAATGAACGGTGGAGATCGAGTTGGATGATCATCCGGGGCGATAAAGCGGGACGCGTGGCAGCTGACTCGGAAGGCTGCGTCGAATAGGAGCGCGCCGCGTGGCTTTTTCGACGGATCTGAGGATCCAGTCAGCCCGCGGTTTGAATAAATAAATAGGTTATTTAATAAATTCAGAAAATAGCTCCTAAACTTCAAAAATCCATATTTTGTGTAGAAAATTCACAAAAATAAAATAAAAATATCCTCTTGCTCAGTGAATAGAGGAGAACCATGTGGAATTATTTTCACATTAATTTGATGCATAAATTATTTTAAAAAAATGAATTAGGGTTAGGGGTTTTTCAATTCTCCATTCATATTAAATTATCAGCTTGAAAATAAATTAGGGTTAGGGGTTTTTCAATTCTCCATTCATATGGAATTAATACCTTAACTATAAATTTTTATATGTTGTAGCCTCTGTCTAGGTGAACAATTTAAGTATTTTTTCAAAGACATAAGAGATCTTCAGATAGAGATCTTAGATTTCTAAGTTTTTATGCATTTTCTATTCAAATAATTATAGAAAATTGTATATCACTTAGAAAATTCTACAAAAACTCATGTTAGTTTCCTATAGTCAGTGTAATTTTAGGAAATAATTTCATGATTTTTGTGGATCAAAATATCCCTATTTTAAGCAAACCCTAATTTTCTTAAAACATTTAATTTAGAGCACATAGAGACTAAAATCACTTGATTTTTGTTCTCCACTGTAGCTTATGAGTTCGAAAACTCACCATAAAAATTTTAAGTCATTTGGAGATCATTTAATATTTTTAATTGATTTTTAAAAGTAACCCTCAAATTTGAAATTAAAATGATTTTTAAAAATCAAAATATAACTCCAAAAATTATGAAACTTAGTTTTTTGAGTTTTCTGATATTAGGGAAATTTAATAAAAATAAAAATAGATTTAAAATAAAAAACTTGATTTTTAGGTTATTTTTAATTATTTTTAATAATTAAAAATAATAAAAAATCATAAAATACTAAACTAATGGAAAT
>JXCR01145327.1:6348-24337 GCA_002079205.1 Phalaenopsis hybrid cultivar | reverse complement strand
CAAACTTATAGTATTTCTGAATTAAAACTTTACTACTATAGATCATACTTTTATATAGTACTAAAATTACATGAGGACAAGTAATAGTTAAATTTGGGGGATTTTGACCAAAGGAAAATATGTTGAGATTTTCATACCTATTTTAAACTGTTTTTTATGATATTGCACTTTAAAGAAAGGTATTTTTGATGTTTTGTTGTAGGAATGATCAATTAGGGTCATTTGACCAAAAAGATGCAAAAAGGAGCAAATTTGGAGCGAAAAGGACCAAAATGTGACGATATAAACTAGGGAGCCGACGGTGAGCCCAACGGCGCCGGCGGCGGACTTTTCTTGAGACTCCAGAATTAATTCACTTAGATGGCCCGCCGACGGCTCCCTCAGCGGTTATGTCCAACTATGCATTGGATGAGGATGAATTTTGGAGGGGTGCTTAGGCAACTCTTTCGAAAACTCATTCACATTTTAAAGAGAAGACTTTGGCCGAAAATAAAGAGAGGGGAGGCTAAAAATTGAAGTGTGGGAAAAGTGTAAAGAGTTTAACTTATGAGGAATTCTTCGAGAGATTGTAAGAGTGGAGGGAAAGTGAGAGATTTCTTCCTCCTTGCCGCTTCGAAGAGGATATCTGTGTTGTAAAGAAAGGAAGAGATTCAGAGAAACTTCAAGGAGTTTGCTTGGGGAGAAATTAGAGATAAGTTTATTTATTGTTGTAGTTTATATGACTTTGATTTTATATATGAATTTCAAGTTTTGTTGTGTTTTTTCTATGAGATCTGAGTAGTTTTCTCTGTCTTTCTCCTTGTCTTGAGATTAGTGAAATGGTGATTTGAATTGGTTGAGCCATGAAAATGTTAAAGAAATTGTGATGATCTTTTCACTTCGATCTTAATTTACTTTCAATTTGGCAAATTGATTTGTTAAAATATGTTGAGTTTTACAACTAAAGTGAAGATTACATCCAAGATTCAGGGAGGTCAAAACCCTTGGAAGTTGGGTGCAAATAAAAAAGGGAAATAAAATTATTGGGCGTAGAATTGAAGATTTTATAGTGCAGACTAAAATCCCCAATTCGGTCCTATTGTTTGGGTGTTAAAGTGTAGATGTTAGCCCTCAGGCGAGNTTTCACCTAACTGGGAGAAACTATTTGAACTGATGTGTGATGCTAGTGATTATGCTATTGGAGTTGTCCTTGGACAAAGGTATGAAAAGATTCTTAAAGTTATATACTATGCTAGTAAAACTATTAATAATGCTCAAATTAACTATACTCTTACTGAAAAAGAGTTAATGGCCATTGTGTATGTTTTAGATAAATTTAGATCTTATTTAATTTGTTGTGCACACTGATCTTGCTTTAGACAAATTTAGATCTTATTTAATTGGAGCTAAATGTGTTGTGCACACTGATCACGTTATTAAATATCTAATGCAAAAGAAGGATGCCAAACCAAGGTTAATTAGATGGATACTTTTGATGAATTTAGATCGTATTTAATTGGAGCTAAATGTATTGTGCATACTGATCACTCTGCTATTAAATATCTTTAGATCTTATTTAATTGGAGCTAAATGTGTTGTGCATAATGATCACTCTGTTATTAAATATTTGATGCGGCTAAATGTGTTGTGCATACTGATCACTCTGCTATTAAATATCTGATGCAAAAGAAGGATAAGCTAAATTTGTTGTGCATACTGATCACTCTGCTATTAAATATCTGATGCAAAAGAAGGATGTGGTTAATTAGATGGATACTTTTGATGCAAGAATTTGATCTTGTGGTTATTGATATAAAGGGAACAAATAATCAAATTGCTCATCATTTGTCGAGATTAGAACACCATGAATTATCTGACACCGACAATGAAATTACAGACAGTTTCCCTGATAAACAAGTTTATAATATTAATGATTGGAGAATATCATGGTATGTTGATATTGTTAACTATATTGTAAGTGATATTTTGCCACTTATGCTGACACTGCAACAATAAAGAAAATTCATTCATGATGCGAAAGACATAGTTTGGGATTTTGATATCTGATAGTAATTGATGTACTTGTACTTGTACTTTTATTTTTGTAATCTTTTGTAATAGAAATGGATGTTTGTGTGTGTTGGTACTTTCATTTTTATTATTATGTTTTACTTGGATAATTTTTAATTTTTGTTATAATGTTAGCGTGGTAGTTAAAATTTACATGTGTAGTATAATGGATATTGAGTAGTATTTTGTGAATTGTAATGTAATGTGATTTTTATTTTTTCATTTTAATTGTAATTATTTTGTTTAGTATTGTGGATGTCTTAATAAAATATTGTGTTTGTTTAATATTTTAGTTTTGTACTTATTTTAAAATTTCATTACCCAGCAATTTCCCTAATGTTTTATATGTGTAGAAAGCTCCTAATGTTACAGACCAGGTAAAGTAGAAATTTTGAGAAGGATTGCAAAAATTTTCATAATGATGAAAATGCCTAAAATGCTGAGGTATGATTTATATTTAGAGTTTTTCTTTCCACCTGTATTAANTCTTAGAGATGCCTCCCCCTAAAACCTTGAAGCAGCTACGTTCCTTCCAGGGGAAGTTGGCATATCTAAGACCCTTTATTTCTAATATCTCATGTAGGTGTCAGCCTTTCCCGACATTGATTAAAAAGGATGCCAAATTTATTTGGGAAGAGAAATGCCAGCAGGCCTTTGAGGACGTTAAACAATATTTAATGACTCCTCCTATTTTGGCAGCCCCTATCCAAGGGAAACTGTTGATACTTTATACCGTGGCTTTCGATGACTCTCTTGGAGCCCTATTATCCCAAGTCAATGATGAGGGCAAAGAAAATGCACTCAACTACTTGAGTCGTCGTCTAATACCGATGGAGATAAGGTATCCACCTATTAAGAAGCATTGTCTGACATTAATTTTTGCCAACCAAAAGCTTACACATTACATGCTTTCTCATAAGATTACCCTGATTTTGAAAGTTAATCCATTGCAGTATCTGATGACCCGAGCAACACTCTCCAGACGTTTAGCGAGATGGTCAATGATCTTATTGCAATTTAATATACCTTTTGTACCCCTTTGTTCTATCAAGGGACAATTTTAGCAGACTTTCTAGCTACACACCCACTACTAGCTGGCTCCTCTCTCAACGACGAGTTACCAGACGAGCAAATACTACAAATGGAATTTTTTAGTGCGCAGTGCTGAGAAATGTACTTCGATGGTGCTTCGTCAGCCAGGAAAGACAAGGGATCAGACACAGTTATACCAAGCAAAGCAGGGATTGGTTTGTTCTTCATTATGCCAGATAAGGGTATGATGAGGTTCTCATACCACCTGACAGAGCCGTGCATCAACAATGAAGCAGAATATGAAGCTTTAATCTCCGGATTGGAGTTGGCAATTTCAATGGATATAACAAACATTGCCATCTATGGTGACTCTAAACTTGTCATCCAGAGGGTCATTGGGAAATACAAAATTTTGAAACCAAGACTAGCAGAGTACCATCAGTACACGATGAAGCTCCTGGAGCAGATTCCTAAGGTAACTTTTTATTGGATTCCTCAGGAAGATAATGCTCATGCCGACGCTCTAGCAAAACTCGCTAAAGAAATGGTGTGTCCCCCAGAGGATTCCATCAAAGTCACGGTGCAAGTAAGACGAGTCTTGTCTCAAACTGACTGTGAAACTCTACCCAAGCTTGGAAAAGAAAAACAATAAATACAGTTGCAAACATCAATGAAGATTGACGTAAGCCATTAATAGAATATTTGCATACTGAAAAGCTGCCAGAAGACAAGTCTAAGGCTCATCACATCATAAGAAGGGCCATGTCTTATGCCCTGGTGGGAAATGTTCTCTACAGAAGATCGTTCGATCAAATGTGGCTTTGGTGTTTGAGCAGAGCCGATGCACAGAATATTGTTTAAGAAGTACATGCCGGATTGTGTGGCGCTCACCAGTCGGGACCAATAATGAAGATGAAGATCAAAAGACTCGGATATTACTGGCCAGCAATGATGTCTGATTGCATGGATACAGTCAGAAGATGTCACCAATGCCAAGTGCATGGGGGTGGTCTTACACCGGCCTCCGAATGTGCTGCACCCAACTGTTGCCTCGTGGCCATTCGAGTGTTGGGGCACAGACATAATAGGTCTAATAGACCCTCCATCTTCTAAAGGACACAGGTTTTTACTTGCCGCTACAGATTACTTCTCAAAATGGGCAGAGATAGTACCGTTACGTAAGGTTATGACACATCACGTCCTTCAATTTTTCAAAGGCCAGATTGTCTAACATTTCGGAGTACCGCGAAGAATAATCTCTGACAATGGGATAGCTTTCAAAAGTACAAAGATCAACAATTTCATCAGAAGACATGGGATAGATTGGAGATACTCTACAATTTAGTATTCCAGAGCAAAAAGTACGGCAAAAGCCTTCAACAAGACACTGGTACAGATTTTGAAGAAAACACTAGATGAAAATAAAAGGGATTGGCATAACAAATTGTTAGAAGTACAGATTTTGAAGAAAACACTGGATGAAAATAAGAGGGATTGGCATAACAAACTGTTAGAAGCCTTGGGGCCTACTAGAAGACTTTCACCACTCCAACTTAGTGTACACCTTATATGCTCGTGTACGCGACCGAGGCCGTGCTACCGCTAAAAATCCAGACACCATCTCTCAGAGTAACCGTTGCCAACCAACTCACAACCGGAGAAAGTTTAAAACTCAGACTTAGGGAACTGGAGAGTCTCGAAGGAAAATGACTAGAAGCCCAGCAACAATTGGAGCTCTACCAGGCGAAGATGGTACAACCCATGACAAATTGGTCAGCCCAAGGACATTCAAAATTGGTGACCTCGTACTTTTGCTCAAAAAACCTATTCTTGCTCTCCGAAAAATAGGTGAGAAGTTTGAGCCAACTTAGGAGGGACCATTTGTTGTTGAAAAGGTTTATACAGGTGGAGCCTACCAGTTAGTGGACTTTGGGGGTGAAGTCCTATGTTACCGATAAATGAACGATACCTAAAAACCTATTACACAACCCGATGCTGCTTAATGCCGCTTGCCTCTGCTTGCTTTGAAAACTTTGAAACTTTATTTGTTTTAAGGCTATCTATGTGGCCAAATGCCTATGACCGGGTCCAAACTTTGTAATTAACCTCAATATAATGAAAATTTTGAGAAGATTTCAAACTTCACACGTTCTCTTTTCTACTTTTGAATTTAAATACCCTATTAAATCAAATGAGACTCACACATAAAATGAATAATCCTTTTCACAAAAACAAACTAAAATTTACTTTGATAAATACTCTATTTTGTTCTTGTTCATGCCAAGCTTCGACCCACTGATGTTTTTTTCTGTCGTTTGCAGAAAAATGTCAGGACAGAGGCTGATTTTTGCCTTCCAGGACGGTGTAATAGATTTCAGTGTAGATTTCAACCAAGTTGATATGGACTACGAGGGTCCTCTAATGGACGTAGTCAGCAGTAAAGAAAAGGAGGGACTGCCTTCACTATTGAGGGTGACCACTCAAGACAATGTGTCACGCAAAGGTAAAAATGTGATAGCAGAACAAGATGCGATGGAGGGGCCCAGCCGACTGCCCTCCATGATAGCTACTCCAGCAAGGGACCTGATAGCTGCCCGTAGTGAACAACTACCAAATACTCCGCTCTGCAGGACGCAGCGCAGAAGTGCAAGCCGAAAGAAATAGAGAGCCTTTTTGCGACAAGAACGCAAACGCTAGAGAGACGTGAGCAACATTCTTACCTCCATTCCTGAGGGACATATTTATGACCCAGATCTGAGAGAAAATTCAGCCAGCCTGTTCACTACAAATGAAGAGTCAGGATTTGTGACAGAATTAGATGTGCTCCCAGTTCTAGATATCTTATGCAGTGGCTGCCCAACATGCAACATTGAGGTACCGGTCGGGACATCAGTTACGGGCAAATGCCCGGACTGCAATGTTCTGCATCTACAACATTTTAGTACATTAGAAGAATACACTTCAAGCACCAATGAGTCTCAGACTCCAAACTTCACGATAAATGAACCATATGTCCCACTAGGGACGGATCAGCGCGCACCATGGAGCCCAGGATCATAAATCTCACTGGAGGCTGATTCTCATATTCTAGATCAATCAACAACAGTTTGGGTTCCCGCCGAGGCTCGAAGGAAGGAACGCCCACGGCAGCTGCCAACTCCTGGTATGGTACAATACTACAAGATAAGTAGAGTAAGTAAAAGAGAATTCGAGTTCTATGAAGAAGTTCAGGGAAAGTTTGTCAACATAATGGAAGGCCTGGAGTTATATACCAGAGTTTTCTATGAAATTGATGAAAGAAGCATTCTGGACTGCATCTTCGATTTAAGAGATAGAGGTTGAGCGGGCCTTCTCATGGAGAGGACATATTCCGAGCTGAAGAAATGGATGAGGGGAAAGGGAAAAATCACCATCCAATGCAGCTGTTGCTACAATTTTACGAACGACAGATGGGGGAATCTGCTTGGGATCCTCAAATACGAACAAGTGGATCCGTTACCTCCGATGATAAAATGGACGATCAAGAGAATGGTCAAGTGGAATATTCTACCCGCTACTTAGATTCCCAACAGTTGCATCATTAACAATTACTAAGAAGGTCACTCCATTCCCCCACACATCGACCATCATGATTTTGTGAGGCCTTTCTGCATGGTCTCGTTCATGAGTAAAAGCAATATTATATTCGGAAAAGAAATCGATATAGTCGGCCCTGGTGAATTTAGAGGAGCTGCGGAGATTCCTCTTCCAGTAGGTTCAGTACTTGTTCTTAAAGGCAACGGTGCAGACGTTGCCAACCACTGCATTCCAGGAGTACGACCCCGTAGGGTGTCTGTAACCTTCTGCAGAATGGACGATAGTAAATCACCGTATGGATTCTAGCAGGACCCAAAATTAGAGGGGTTATTTCCATACGAGCTATGAGAAGGCTGTACCGATAAGTACATGTGAAGGGAACTCTTATCCTGGAGCATGACTTAGAAGGTCTGCTTGATCAGAAACTTAAAATACCAGGCACAGATGGTTCACTTGCTTTCTTTTAACATCATGAAATGTATCTGAATTTATTCAGTCTACGATGTACTCATAGCGTAAGATGATACTCAATGTATTTCAGCATGGATTACATGATGTACCCTTTGAGGCATTGGCCTATGTTTGATTCATGGTAACCCTTTTTGGGGCAGATTAATGGAAATTTCTTTCAAATTGTGCTTTTTTGTCTGTTGCCTTTATGTACGATGGATGAAAGCCGCGAACCATGCGATGGTTCAGAATTTCAATGAACAAAGAACGAAATAACAAATCTTCAATAATAAATAAAACATAAATGAAAAATAATCATAAATGAGTGAATAACAAAACAAATTTCTTTTAAAAATCAACCAATTAAAATTAAAACTTTAAAAACATATTTTTAAAAAAATAAATGTGATGAAAACAACAAGAAAATGAAATAAACCTGCAGAGTGGATGCTTCCATTTTCAGAATTTCCTACTCTTTGTGCGCGCAACACAACCATCGTTATCTAGCTTAACTCTCTTCACATCCTCGTAGAATTTTGCATTTTGAACAAAACCTCACAAAGCTCTACAAATCTTCTACAAAATCAGTCTTTCCACATGATACGCTTTTGCAAATTCAATACCATAAGCTTTGTAATTTCAATTCTCATTTCTGAATCAGTCCTAAATTTCTGATTCTTTACATTTGAGGTCGGTCCTCATCAATTCTCATTTTTGAATCAGTCCTACATTTCTGATTCATTACATTTGAGGTCGGTCCTTAAATTCCGACACCCTCTTTTGAGAATTGACCTACATTTCAATTCTCAATTCTGAATCAGTCATACATTTCTGATTCATTTCATTTGAGGTCAGTCCTTACATTCTAACACCCTCTTTTGAGAATTTACCTACATTTCAATTCTAATTTCTGAATCAGTCCTACATTTTTGATTCATTTCATTTGAGCTCGGTCCTTACATCCCAATACCCTCTTTTGAGAATTGACCTACATTTCAATTCTCATTTCCGAAACAGTCATACATTTCTGATTCATTTCGCTTGAGGTTGGTCCTTACATTCCGACACCTTCTTTTGAGAATTGACCTACATTTGAATTCTCATTTCCGAATCAGTCCTAGATTTGTGATTCTTTTCATTTGAGGTCGGTCCTTACATTCCGACACCCTCTTTTGAGAACTGACCTACATTTTAATTCTCATTTCCGAATCAGTCATACATTTCTGATTCATTACATTTGAGGTCGGTCCTTACATTCCGACACCCTCTTTTGAGAATTGACTTACATTTCAATTCTCATTTCCGAATCAATCCTACATTTCTGATTCATTATGTTCGAGGTTTACATTTCAATTCTCATTTTCGAATCAGTCCTACATTTCTGATTCTTTACATTTGAGGTCACCTACATTTCAATTCTCATTTCTGAATCAGTCCTACATTTCTGATTCATTGCATTCGAGGTTGATACATTCCGACACCCTCTTTTGAGAATTGACCTACATTTCAATTCTCATTTCTGAATCAGTCATACATTTCTGATTCATTTCATTCGAGCTCGGTCCTTACATTCCGACACCCTCTTTTGGGAATTGACCTCTTTTGTCTCTTCTCATTTCTCTCTTTCTCTCTCTTTCTTAGTATCTCTTTCCCTTCCTCTCCTTATCTTAATTTTTCTTTTGCACTCTCTTTCCTACTCCATCATTAATGAGATAAAGAAGAGAAGGTGAGAGAAGAAAGAAAGTGATAGGAGAGATAGAAATTGGATGAGATAATGAGTGATTACACGAGAGAGTGTGAGAGAGTTGGAGTGAGAGAAAGAGGAGAGAGAGGTGAGAAATGAGAGAAAGAGATGGAGTGAGAGAGAGTGAGGGAGAAAGCGAGAGAGATGCTTATATTCTCCAACCACAACTCTCTCATGTGTTTTCTCTCTTTATTCTAATCACATTGTCTCTCTTATCTCTCTTGCTCGATCATTCTCTACAGTTATCTCTAGCTGTCTATCTCTCTCACTCCCTACCTCCCTCCCTCTCTTATAGAATGAGAAAGAGATATATAGAGACAAAGAGAGAGTGAGTGAGTGCAGGAGAGAGAGAAATACAAAATGATAAAGAGAAAGAAGATGACAGAATAGAGGATGGGCGTGACAGACGGAGATAGAGAGAGTATTCCTCAATCTCTTTCTAAAATCAATATCACTATCTCACACTTTCTCTTTTGCTCTCTCTAGCTCTCCCTCTCCATCTTTATCCCTCCCTCCCTCCAACTCTCCATCTCTCTTCTCTCTCTACCCTTCTTTCTATTGTTACCTTCCACCTTCATTCACTCACTCACTCTCTCTCACACACTTTCTACTCTTTATACCCTAGATTCTCTCACTCTCTCTAACTATCTTTTCTCTATCATGATCTCCCTAACTCTCTCTACTCTCTTTCTCACTCACATCTTTCATGGTGTCTATCTCTCTCATTGTCTCTCTACCTTCCCCATCACTTCTCTCACTAACTCTATTTCTCTCTTCTCTGTTGTTCCTTATCTCTCTTTCATCTCTTTCTTCTTTCTCTTCCTCCCTCCCTCTCTCTCCCTCTCTCTATATCTCCTATTTTGTTACCTCTCTCATAGTCTCTCTATTAATTTTTCCCTCTAATGCTTTTTCTCTTATTCTCTTTCACTCTCTTTTATCATTATATCTCTAGCAAAATTTTCCTTGTTTGTCTATTTATTCTCTCCCCATTTCATACCCAAGCTCTCATTCTTCTCTCTTCCACTTCCTTTTCTCTCTCCATCTATTTCTATCTGTATTATGTTACTCTTGCTCACTACCTTGCTCTTTACCCCTTTCTCGCTCTTTCCCTCTCCATCTCACCATCTATAACTCTCTCTAGCTCGTTGATATGAATTTTATAATAGTATGATGTATGCAGTTATAATCTTAATTTTTCCTTACTTATATTTCTTACTTTGCAACTGCTGCCAAAACTTGATTTCAAAGTAAATAAGAATGAAATATTATATTTAAATATGGGATACTATGCAAGTATATGTATTGTTCTCAAGTAATATAGGACTCTTTGATTAAGCCTCAGATATCAAACCCATAGGGAAAAATACAATATGTAACTAAATCAAAAGAAATTAAATAACAAATTCTACTTTGCAAAATATGATTAAATAAACTATAGATGTTATAATAAGAAAGAAAGTTCAATACTTTTTTGTAATTTTTGATAATTAAAAATAAATTAAACAACTAATTAAATTTAACTAGATATTTGTAATATGAAAGAAATATAAATAAAATATATTTTTCCTTGTCATGAATCAGTAGCAAGTATAAGAATTCTTTTGTGGAAGTATTCAAATTGTGGTGTTCCAAATAGGAGCAATAGTGTTTTTAACTTTTACTACAGATGGTATAAACAACATTGACTAATTTAATGTTTGAGTAGTCTTAAAGTCGGGTCAAATAGGATATATACTAGCTCTCACCCTAGAGTTCCCTCTTCTCCCTCCACCTAGGTCTAGCATCACGTACCAAAACCCACAAATATAAACCAAATTGGGGGCTTTGGCCTATCAATCTAAAATCCTCTAATTCTACACTCTTCAAAGGTTATTTCACTATTTATTTGCACTTAACCATATGAATTACTTTCTCCTCCATACAATCTCATGTGACTCTTACTATTAGTTGACTGAGACAATACCATCTCGGATTTTACATGTTCTCACAACAAATATTAACATCTTAATTGGTCAAATCAAAAATTAAATGATGTACAAGATTTAGAATCATCACAACTTATTTCAACATTAAAGATTAATACTTCACACAACTTCCATCCAATACTTAAACACTTATCATTTGAAGGAAAAAGATAAAGAAAACTACTCAAATTTTATGATGAAAATACAACCACACTTAAGCTTAAAAATAGAAATCATGCATGCAAACAAGAAGTCTATATTAAAATCAAACGTAGTCACAAAGATAAGAACTTATTTCAAATCCTCTCCATGTAACTCTTGAAGTTCTTTTGACTTCCTTCTCTTCCTTTCTCTTACAATACTCTCTACTCACAACAACTCCTCTCCTTCTTTTTAAAAGTATCCTACTTAATTTAAGAGAGAAGCGTTGGTGGTGTCTAGATGGGGGGCGGCTCCTCTTCAATTCAATTCAAGTCCGTTTATAATTTTTCAAAAGGTTCCTTGGTGTCTCTTCAAAATGTATTCACATTGAGTGAATTTTCCAAGAGTTGCCTCCTTTCAAAAACTAATTGAATGTAATTTCATATCCATTAACCATTTCCCACGTTTCACCAAGAGTTGCTTCAAACACCTCTTCAAAGATTTGTCCAAATTCATTGTATCATCAAGTAACTACCTCTGGCGCTTAAGCGCTAGGTATGTGGCGCTTAGGCGCTGCCTTCTCGGATTTCCTAGCGCTTAAGCGCTAGCTTTGGGCACTTAGGTGCCGCAGTTCTTTTGCACACCTTCATTTTTTCCTCCAAATTTGATTATTTTTTCACTCCTTTCACCCTTTTTCATCTATTTGACTGTACCTCAGATAAAAATACACAAATACATTCCATTAAAGCACAATATCTAAAAAACAGGTACCAAAATGTGTACATAAAAGCTATATATTTTAGGTGTACCACTCTCCCTCTATCTCACTAATCACATTGCTCCCTCTTTCTTACACTCTCTCTAGCTTTCTCTTGCTCTATCTCTATATCTGTTTCTCCCTCCATGTTCTCCCTCTCTTATCTTCTTCCTCTCTTTCCATATTTTTCTCTTTCACTTATTCTAATCGATCACTATAGCTTTCCCTCACCATCAATATCTCTCCCTCGTCTATCTCTCAGGCCCTCTCTTCTCTTCTTTTTTTTCTTCCATATCTCTCTCTCTCTCACACTCACCCCTCTCTTGCTCTCCCTTTTTCTCTCTCATTCTCTCCTTCCCCCTTCATCTCTCGTTTACCTTTCTCTCTCTCTCTCTTTCTCTACTCTTTCACTTCCTCTCTTTCCCTCTTTCTAAATCTCCATTCCTCTCTCTAACTCCACCTCTCTCTCACTCTCTCTCTCTTGAGAGAGGGAGAGCGAGAGACATTTTCTCTCTCCCTCCTCTTTTTTCCCTCCTCTCTTGTTATTATCAATCCCTTCTTTCTTTTCTTTTCTCTCTTACTCTCGTTCCCTTTCTTGCTCTCTCTCTCTCTCTCTCTCTCTCTCTCTCTCTCTCTCCTCTTTCTCTCTCACTCCCCCTCGTTCATACCCTTCATCCCTACTTTCCTTCTCTCTCTCTCCTCAACCTTCTTTTCTTGCACACTTTTTTTGTCTACCTCTTTATCTCTCTTTCCCCTCCCACAACACTTTTAATCACTCTGCCTTCCACCCTCTCCTCCCCTCTCCTACACTCTCACTCCATCTCTCTTTCTTACTCAACCCTTACTCTATATCTCCCTCCTCTCTCTTTAATCTCACCTACCTCATCTCTATATTCTCATTCTCTCACTACCACCCTCGCTCCCTCCCTCTCTTCTCTATCATTCATCTTTCTCATCTGTCTCTAGCTTTTCTCTCTCCGTTTATCTTTCTATCTCTATCCCTTCATTATCTCTCTTTTTGTCTCTCGCAGCCCTTGGGAGGGATAGAGAGTGAGATAGAGGATAGAGGGAGGCAAAGAGGGAGGAATATCAAATGAGAGTGTGGGAGGGAAAGAGAGGTAGAAAGGAAGGGAGAGAAAGAGAGGGGCAGGAAAAAAAATGAGATATTAATAGCAAGAGAAAGATGGGAAGGGAGAGTGCAGTGTCTAGGGTGAGAGAGAGGGGGAGAGAAAAATAGTGATGAGGAGGGGAGGAAGAGGGATAGAGAGAGGTAGAGAGTGAGAGGGGAGAGAGATGTAAAGAGATGTAGAGAGATAGAGAGATTAAGAGATCGAGAAAGTTTATAGAAGAGAGAGTGGGAGATTAGAAGAGAGAGCATGAGATCTATAGTGTGTGAGAGTGAGAGAAGTGAGAGTGAGGAGAATGCTCCCTTTTCTATCTCTATCTCTTTATCATTTCTGAATCAGTCCTACACTTCTGATTCATTACATTTGAGGTCGGTCTTTACATTCCGACACCCTCTTTTGAGAATTGACCTACATTTCAATTCTCATTTTCAAATTAGTCATACATTTCTAATTCATTACATTTGAGGTCGGTCCTTACATTCCGACACTTTCTTTTGAGAATTGGCCTACATTTCAATTCTCATTTCCAAATCAGTCCTACATTTCTGAATCATTACATTTGAGGTCGGTCCTTACACTCTAACTCTCTCTCTCTTTTTGAATTGATATATGAATTTCAATTCCCACCTCAGGGTCAACACTTACATTCCGACTCCCATCCTTTGGAAATCTTTGAAATTTCATAACTCAAAGTCCATTCTCCAATTCCCAGCGAGAGTCCCTACTTCTCGACTAGATTAACCACACACATGCTAATTCCCCGGCAGAAACAAATCACATACACGATCCTACACATATTTCCGGGTCTGTTGACTTAGAGGTTGTATTGGTTTTTGTTGATCTCGTCGGTCAACGCCAATACGCGCGGTGAGCTTATCGAGCACACCGCACCTATTACCATTTGTTGACCTCACTTTTGGTTGAGGTTTAGTTTTTCCCTTTTAGTAGCCTAAGGTCTAAATTTGTTGACCTCATTTTTGGTTGAGGTTTAGTTTTTCCTCTTTAGTAGCCTAGGGTCTAGCTATTAGTTGACCTCACTTTTGGTTGAGGTTCAGTTTTTCCTCTTTAGTAGCCTAAGGTCTAGCCATATGACTTGACCTCACTTTTGGTTGAGGTTCAGTTTTTCCTCTTTAGTAGCCTAAGGTCTAGCCATAGTGACCTCATTTTTGGTTGAGGTTTAGTTTTTCCTCTTTAGTAGCCTAAGGTCTAGCCATAGGACCTCACTTTTGGTTGAGGTTTAGTTTTTCCCTTTTAGTAGCCTAAGGTCTAGCCATAAGATTTTCTTATTGCCTATTCTTAGAAAACTAGATCTGGGTTTAGTTTTTCCTCTTTAGTAGCCTAGGGTCTAGCCATAGGACTTTTCCTATTGACTATTCTTAGTTTTATCCCTCACCATTTCCCTCTCTCTCTCTCTATTTATCTCTACCATGTTCTATCACTCCCCTTATGCTCCCTCTATTTGCCTCTTCTTCTAGCTCTCCCCTTTTTTCTAGCACTCTCCCTTCTTCTCTCTCTCTCTCTCTCTCTTCCTACATCTTTCTCTCACACACACTTTTTACCTCTCCAATTCTCCCATTCTCTCTCCCCTCTCATTCGCTCTCACCCCCTCACTCTTCTTCTCTCTCTTTCCCTCTCTACCTATCACTCACTATCTTTATATCTTTCTCTCCTTCTTTCTCTTTATTTCCCTCAAACTCCATCCCTACCTCTCTCTTGTATTAGCTATCTCTTATGTTCTCTCATTTTTTTATCTCTTATATTCTCTCTTGCTTCCTTTATCTTTCTCTTCTCTCTCTCTCTCTCACTCACTCTCTACTTCTGTACATATTACTCACTTGATCCCTCCCTCTCTCTCACTATCTTTCTCTCTCTCTTGCTTTCACCTTCTTCTCTATTTCTTCTCTCTCTCTCTCTCCCTATCTATCTTTCAAGCTCTATCTCTCTCTCACCCTCTTTTTCCTCATACTAACTTTCATTCTTTATCACTTTCCCTCACGCCTCACATTCTAACTCTTGTTCTCTCTCTCTTGTCTCACAGTCAACCTCTCTCATCCTTTAGCTAACTCTCTCCATTCATCTCCCTCATTATCGCTCACCCTCTCTCTATTGCTCCCCTTTCTTTCTCCCTTTTTCTTTATCTCTCTTTCCCTCTTGATATCCCTTTCCTCTTCTTTCTCATAACTCTCTTCACTCCTTTTTCTTCTCTCCATCTAACTCTTTCTTTTTCTCTCTCACTCTATGAGTGAGGGAGAGAATGAGAGAGACGCTGATAGAGAAAGACAGAGAAAATAATATAGAGTGGCAAGAGGATAAGATCTAAAAATAGCAAGGGTTAGATAGTGGAAGAATGAGAGAATGAGAGACTCTCTCTCTCACTATCTCCCTTCCCGCTCTCTCATTTCTCACACACACTCTCTCTTATTATATATATATATATATATATATATATATATATATATATATATATATATATATATATATATATATATANTATATATATATATATATATATATATATATATATATATATATATATATATATATATATATATATATATATATATATATCCCACTCACTCTTTTTCACTTCTCTCTTCTCTCACTCTCGCTATCTCTCACTCTCTATTTTCTCCCTCTCTCTATCTCTTAGTAGGTCCCTCACTATATCTCTTTATCTTAATCCCTCCCATCTTTCTTTTACTCTCCTATTCTTTATTGCTCTCCAACTCTGATGATCACCACTCACGCACTATACCTCTTTCTCTTACCTCTCACTCTTTATTTTTTCACTCTCCCTCTCTCTCAGTTACTCTAGATAGAGAAATAGAGATTGCTCTCTTTTCTCGCTCAGTTTATCTCTCTTGGGTTGTTCTGTTTATCTCTTTTTTTATTGTCCCTCTCTCCTACACTCTTACTTCCTCTTTATTATCCTGCTCATATATCTCCTCTTCTCTTCTCTTTCTTTCCATATTCTCTCCCTCTCTTCTCACTCTCACTATCACTCTCTCTTACTCTCCTCTCCCCATGTCTCTGTCTCTCCCTTTATCTCTCTCTCTTCTCTCTTCTGTTACTCCCTCTCTCCTAGACTCTTGCTCTATTTTATCATTCTCTCCCTCTATCGCCTTACACTTGACTCTTTAGCTCTTTTTCTTTTACTCTATCACTCTGTCTCTCTCTCCCTCTCTTCATCATTCCCTCTGTATCTCCCTCTCACTCTCCCTCTCTCTTTCTTTCTCTCATTGTTCTCTCATCTCTATCTAGCTCTCTTTTCTGCCTATCACTTTTGATGTCATTATTCTATAATTGCTATATTTGCCTCTTATCTTTTTCACTCATCAACTTCTCCCTTATACTCTTATTCTCTCTTGTACTATCAACCTCTCTACTCTCTATCTCTCTCTCATCACTTTTGTTATATCTCGCTCTTCTCATTCAACGCTCTCTTTTCTTTCACTTTCTCTCTTTCTTTTTCACACTCTCCCTCCCTCTCTCACTCTTTATTTCTACTCGCACTCTTTTTTTCCTTTTCTCTAGTTCTCTCTTTACTTCACTCTCACTCTCTTCCTATGAATCTACTATCTATTTTTCATTCTTCTTCTCTTTCTATTTCTCCTCTCTCTATCTCAAATCATCCAGCCGTCTCACCTTTCTCTTTCCTTTCCATCTTTCAAATCATTTATCACAAACACACAATATCGTGCTTGATTTTTTTTCTATATATCTTTTACTATGACTCATCTGGGTAGGAAGAGTGAGAGAATGCAAGATTTAGTGTGTGTTAGAGAGAAATAGAGAGAGCAAGGGGTGGAAGAAAGAATGAGAAAGGGAGAGAGAGTGAGGTAGAGAGAAGAATACCACTTGCTCTTAGGTCTCTTGAATCTATCTTCTGTTCACTAAAAATATTTAAGAAAAGGAGTGACAAAGACTCCCTACATGTTAGACTAAAAATAGGTTACAAAGCATATGGGGCTTGGTTCACAAACAAAAAGACCAAGGTCCACCCAAAAAAAGAGGGGGCAAGGGCTCTCAAGAGGAAAAAACAAAATCCAATGAATTATGTTAACCATAACTTTTCCCTATTCAAAAGGGTTGAAAGGAAGATTCCTATCCCCTTTGTCTTTCTTCTGTTGGAGGCTCTTCAACAATTTATTGCCCACTGATGATATACTCAAACTGAAGGGATTGAGGGGGCCCTCTAAATGCTATCTCTGTCAAAAGTATGAGGAGAACAATAACCATATTTTCTTTAACTTTAAGTTTGCTCAAGAAGTTTGGAAAGAGCTTTCAACTAAAATTAAGGTGGATGGATTTGCTATGGACTGGTCTAATCTCAAAGTTGGGTGGCACAGCTGGAAAAGAAGTTAATGTGAATCTATTCTTTTTATTGTTTCCTGGTTCCTCTGGATGATGGCAGAAACAACACAAAACATCAAGGCAATTATAGTCAACATTCCAAGGTCACCAGAAGTTGATTTAGTTCAACAACTTCCCTAATATTAGTATGTCTCAGATCACAGTTACCAGAGGATATCACAAGATTGAGAAATTTTTTTGGAAACCTCATGAATAGTATACCATGAAAATTAATACTGATGGTAGTTTTTCTGATTGTGGTGCTAGGGTAGGGGGAGTTTTCATGGATTCCTTTAGCAAATTTTTGTTGTTCTTCCATGCCCCTACTGAGGCTAAAGATGCACTGGAGGCAAAACTAATTGCAGTTTTCTGGGCTTTAACTTTTTCATTAAAAGCTACATTGTATAAACTTTGGATTGAGCTGGACTCTCTGCAACTCATCAACTTTCTGATATCTGAGAAGCTGTCCTCTTGGCACCACATACATTGGAAACAAAAAATCTGGAATCTTAATACATTCATTAAATTCAATATGAATTTTATCTACGGTGATAGTAACAAACCTACAAATTGGCTAGCAAGATAAGGTCTTTACACTAATTCTATATCTGTTGCAACCATNTCCTGAGGTGTCCACAACTCTCTCCCCCTCCCTACATCTACTAACTCAGGGAGACAAGCTTCAAATTCCTTATCTCAGAGTGCAAAGATGATTGCTGGATTTGTGGGTGTGGGTATGAAATGTTATGCCCTGTTGCTGAGATTGTGTCTCTTCTTGACTGTGGGAATTCAGTTG
>JXCR01145326.1:170474-187676 GCA_002079205.1 Phalaenopsis hybrid cultivar | reverse complement strand
CATTCAACATGGAAGCATAAAAATTTACCCGTTCTCGCTGCTTTATCTTCCATGTCCCTTTCCCATCAGTAAGAAAGTTAATGAGATCATTCAGCAGGCCTTCCATTGTATTGAAGGTTTCATAATTGCGTATATATGAGTCTAGAATTTCAAAAATTGAGTTAATGTGGGTGGCACTAAACTCAACAGAAAACCTTCTTACTCGAACGGTTCCATCTTCAGAATAGAACGCATTGGCATATAATTCTTTCACAACAATCACAGAAGCCTTATTGATGGTATAATAGAAATTCTCCCACCTCCGTTCAGTAATAACTCGTTCAACTTCTCCTCCCGGACTCTCAAAAACACGATCTTGTATACAATTCTTCCCTTGAAATATTGAAGTAAATCTTGACTGAGCCTTCGCATTGATGAAGCGAGACTCGTCAAACTCAAGTCGCCTCTTTTGTTGTGGAGCCATTTCAATCTAATCAAAATTATAAAAAAATTCCAAAATACACTTCAAATACTCAAATAATGGCTTCCAAGAGTGACTCTAACAGTTCAAAACTTGTTCCCTGAATTTCTTCCAAATATTTTCTCCACATTCTCAATTTTTTTTCGGATCTCCTCAATGTGGAAGAAATTCAAGGTGAAAATAAAATATTTTTAGGTTGGAGTGAAGCTTTTACCGAGAGATGATAAAATCCAGTGTCTAAAAGCCTTGAAATCGCCACAAATTCAAGATCTTCAAGCCCTCGATTGAAATTTTCATTTTTTAAGAGGAAGGGGATGTGAATAGTGGTGGTTGACTGGTCAAAATCGCGGTTAAAAGTTTTTTTCAGGATCTCGCCATCCGCGGGGTTGTCAGCGCCGTCGACGAGCTCTATTGAATTAAATAGCCTAAGTCTCAGGAAAAATCAGCCATCAGCGTCGTTGATGGCGCCGTCGGCGAGATTTTCAAAATTAGTTCAATTCTAGATTTTTGTGATTTCGATCAATTTCAAGCCTCGTCGACATTCTTTCAATCATTTTAGACATAAATTTAAGTGATTAAATGATTTACTAACACAAATAAACATTCACAACACAAAACATCACAATTATATATAAAATCCAAGGGTTACAATACACGTTACACAACACACTTAAGTTTGGTATTTTCTTAACCTTAATACATCAATTAAGCGTCGCAATCCAAGCCACAACACTCTAAACATTGAAAACAAACATTTTATGCTCAATCTTAACTATATTGAGATCTAAAAGTAAAATTTGAATGTAAAGAAAACACATAAGTTCAAATCAAATCACACACATAGACATATAGGTAGTAAAGTAAATCTACTACAAACTAACGATAATTTCCAAAAACACTATAATCACAATAAAAATAAAGATAACTATGGGTTGCCTCCCATAAAGCGCTTAGTTAAACGTCATTAGCCCGACCTATTTAGATATTATTCATGTTGACTGACCATTGAAACATCTTTAAAATTTGGTCTTTTACCCTCAAAATACGGCTTTAATCTGTGTCATTTACTTTAAATATATTCCCAGTCTTTTGATATTCAATTTCAACAGCTCCGTAAGTATAAACTCGAGTCATAGTAAAGGGGCCTAACCAACGAGACTTCAATTTCCTAGGGAATAACTTCAGCCTTGTATTGTAAAGCAAAATTTCTTGTCCTAGTTTAAAGTTCTTCTGGTTAATTTTTCGATCATGCCATAACTTTCGTTTCTCCTTATAAATTATATCGTTATCATAAGATTCATTTTTTAATTCTTCCAATTCATTTGTTTGTAACAATCTCTTCTCACCAGCATCTTTCAAATTATAATTGAATTCTTTAATCGCCCAACATGCTTAATGCTCCAATTCTACTGGTAAGTGACAAGTCTTTCAAAAAATCAGGCTGTAAGGAGTCATTCCAATAGGAGTTTTATGAGCAGTCCTTTAAGCCCATAATACAGTATCCAGTCTTGTAGACCAATCTATTCTACAAAAGTTTACAGTCTTCTCCAGTATTTGTTTAATCTCTCTATTAGAAACTTCAGCTAACCCACTGGTCTGAGGGTGATAGGAAGTAGAGATTCTATGAATAACATTAAACTTTTATGTCAATCTCTGAATGTATTTAGTCCTAAAATGGGATCCTCCGTCAGTGATAATCACTCTCGACATTTCGTATCTACTGAAAATGGGATCCTCCATCAGTAATAATCATCCTAGGCATTCCGTATCTAGTAAAATATTTTTCATTAACCTCCGTCAGTGATAATCATTCTAGGCATTCCGTATCTAGTGAAAATATTTTTTATTAAAAATCTCGAACACTTTTAGCGTCACAACGAGGTAAATCTTGTGCTTCAATCCACTTTGAAACATAGTCTACCGCAACTAATATGTATAAGTTCCCATATGAAGGGTTTAGCGCCACCAGCGAGGTAAAGCTTGTGCTTCAATCCACTTAGAGACGTAGTCTACTGCAATTAATATATACAAGTTCCGAGGGTAAATCTTGTGCTTCAATCCACTTAGAAACGTAGTCTACTGCAATTAATATATATAAGTTCTCTTGTGCTTCAATCCCACTTAGAAACATAGTCTACTGCAATTAATATATATAAGTTTTCAAATGAAGGAATAAATGGTTCCATAGAAACGTACCTCCGTCAGTGATAATCATTCTAGGCATTCCGTATCTAGTGAAAATATTTTTTATTAAAAATCTCGAACACTTTTAGCGTCACAACGAGGTAAATCTTGTGCTTCAATCCACTTTGAAACATAGTCTACCGCAACTAATATGTATAAGTTCCCATATGAAGGGTTTAGCGCCACCAGCGAGGTAAAGCTTGTGCTTCAATCCACTTAGAGACGTAGTCTACTGCAATTAATATATACAAGTTCCGAGGGTAAATCTTGTGCTTCAATCCACTTAGAAACGTAGTCTACTGCAATTAATATATATAAGTTCTCTTGTGCTTCAATCCCACTTAGAAACATAGTCTACTGCAATTAATATATATAAGTTTTCAAATGAAGGAATAAATGGTTCCATAGAAACGTAATTAAAAATCTTGAAACACTTTTAGTGTCACAATGAGGTAAAGCTTGTGCTTCAATCCACTTTGAAATGTAGTCTACCACAAATAATATGTATAAGTTCCCAAATAAAGGAATAAATGGTCCCATGAAATCCAATCCCCAAACATCGAAGATCTCAACTTCTAACATGAAATTCAGAGGCATTTCATTTCTTCTAGATATATTGTCTACTCGTTGGCATCGATCACAAGTTTTTATGTATCTGTAAATATCTCTAAAGAGAGTAGGCTAATAGAATCCAACTTGTTAAATTTTATAAGCAATTTTATCATTTCAAAAATGTCCTCCAAATTCAGAATCATGACATTTCTGAATAATTATAGTTTATTCATAAGGTACACATCTTCTTATAATAAGATCCTTACATTGTTTATATAAATAAGACTCATCCCAAAAATATGTTTTTGCATCATGAATGAATTTTTTTTGTCATTGCAATGTCAGCATAAGTGAAAAAATATCACTTAAAATATAATTAATAATATCAGCATACTATGATATTTTCCACTCATTAATATTATAGAGTTGTTCATAAGGGAAACTCTTCGTAATTTCATTGTCTGTGATAGATAATTCATGATATTCCAATCTTGACAAATGATCAGCAAATTGATTATCAGTTCCCTTTCTATCAAAAACTACAAAATCAAATTCTTTCATCAAAAGTGTCAACCTAATTAACCTTGGTTTGACATCCTTCATTTGCATCAGATATTTAATAACAGAGTGATCAGTGTGCACAACACAATTAGTCTCAATTAAATAAGATCTAAATTTGTCAAAAGCATACACAATAACCAACAACTCTTTTTCAGTAACAGTGTAGTTAATTTGAGCATTGTTAAGAGTTTTACTATCATAACATATAACTTTAAAAATCTTATCATACCTTTGTCCAAGAACAACTCCAATAGCATAATCATTAGCATCGCACATCAGTTCGAATAGTTTCTCTCAGTTAGGTGAAACTATTATAGGGGTTGTGATTAGCTTTTCTTTTAATAACTCAAAGGCATTTAAACAGTCTTCAGTGAACTCAAATTTCTTGTCTTTTTCTAAAAGTTGGCATAGAGGTTTGGTAATTTTTTAAAAATCTTTAATATAACGCCTGTAAAAACCAACATGTCCAAGAAAACTTCTAACCCCTCTTACATTAGTAGGAGGTGTTAATTGAGATATAACTTGAATTTTTGCAGGGTCTACTTCCATACCATTTTCTAAAATTTTATGCCCTAACACAATTCCTCCTGCAACCATAAATTGACATTTCTCCCAATTTAGAACTAAAGTATTTCTTTCGCATAACTCCAAAACTTTTTCAAGAAAATTTAAGCATGCATCAAATGATGTTTCAAATATAGAGAAATCATCCATAAATACTTCTATTCCATCATCAATTAACTTACTAAATATAGACATCATACATCTCTGGAATGTTGCACGTGCATTATATAATCTGAAAGACATTCTTTAAAAAGCAAAAGTTCCAAAAGGACAAGTAAATATTGTCTTTTTTTTATCCTCATGAGCAATAGGAATTTGATGGTAGCCGGTATATCCATTAAAAAAACAAAAACATTTGTGCCCAGCAAGTATATCCATTATTTGGTCTAAAAATGGTAAAAGGAAGTGATCTTTCGTAGTGGCAGTGTTTAACTTTCTATAATTAATGCAAATACGCCACCCAATAACTTATCTTATAGGTATTAATTCATTATTCTCTTGTGCTTCAGCCGTCACCCCTCCTTTCTTAGGAACACAATGAATTGGACTTACCCAAGCATTGTCCGAAATAAGATATATAATTCCAGTGTCTAACCATTTCAAAATTTCCGTCTTGACTACTTCTTTCATCATTGGGTTTAATCTCCTTTTTGGATCAACTCTTGGTTTATATTGTTCATCCAGTATAATTTTGTGCATACAAATCGAAGAACTAATTCCTTTAATATCAGCTAAGGTCCAACCAAAAGTTTTCTTATATCTTTTTAATGTATCCAAAAGTCTTTACTCTTGCAAATCATTTAACTCTGAAGATATAATAACAAGTAATGTAGATGAGTTTCCCAGAAACACATACTTCAAGTGGTTAGGCAATGTTTTCAACTTGAGTTCAGGTGATTTTATAATTGATGGAACTAGATTCTTATCAGCATTTCCTATAATATCCAGTATCTCAAATATTTCCTGAAAATAATCTAATTATTCATTTTCTATTTCATCCAAAATAACTTCATCTTTGTCTTCAAAATTTTTTTTCTCTTCAAAATATTATTTAAAATGCTCGTTCAATAGATGTTCACTAATTTCCTTGCAAAAACATTCATTATCTCTTTCAACAGCAGAGTATTTCATAGATTTCACCATGTTAAAAGTCACTTCTTGATCTTTAACTTTCATAGTTAATTTTCTNTGCTGGCTGCCAAATCACATAAAGCTCTTCCATAAAATCTTTCACCGATAGCACACGGTATAGTGAAACTACCTAGATCTTTTAATTTTTCAGGAAGCTTTTTATATTCATTATCCGTGAACTTCCTTTTCTTAATTGCACTACACTCTTCGCTAAGTGCAACAGTTTCATTATCAGTGAACTTTCTTTTCTTGTTTAAAATATCTTTCATAAACTTCAAATAATTGGGCATTTGCTCTAAAGCTTCTACAAAATGAATATTTACTGTTAACTTCTTAAGAATTTCTAAAACCTTGTAAAATTATTTATCCTTTTTAAGCTTCTACGAAGGGAATATTCACCGTTAACTTCTTAATAATTTCTAAAAATTTTGAAAATTGTTTATTCTCTTTATTGTGCTTATTCACCGTTAACTTCTTAAGAATTTCTAAAAATTTTGAAAATTTTTTATTCTGTTTATGTTGCTTCAGTCTTTGAGGAAACGGTGGTGGAGGTTTCTCCACAGTAATTTTCATTGGTGTAAGTGGATATTTTAAATCCGGGTATTCATGATCATTTTATTTTTTTTGTATACACTTTCTCTTTTTCAGTTTTTGTTTCTTTCTGCACTCTTGTTTCTAATTCTTTTCCACTACCACTTTCTCTTTTTCAGTTTCCGTTTCTTTCTGTACTCTTGTTTCCAATTTTTTTCCACTTTCTCTTTTTCAATTTTAGTTTCTTTTTGCACCCTTGTTTCCAATTCTTTTCCACTTTGTAATTCAATCGCTTTTATCTGTTCTTTTCCTTGATCTTTAGGATTTGGTTCCACAGTACTAGGAAAAGTTCTCAATGTTCGATTACTAAGTGCAGTAGTGATATGCCTCAATTGGTTTTCAATATTCTTGATAGCAGTTCCTTGATTTTGCAACTGGTTTCCTTAAATTTATAATTGATTTCCTTGATTCTGCAATTGTTGACCCATGTTCAGTATCAGCTCTTCCATAGATAACTTCTTTTCCTTAAATTGAGTGTTACTATTAAATCCTAGAGGATAAGAAGGTGTATAATTAACATTTCCTTGGTTGGATGAATTTCTTAATGGGTTTACTGGGTTGTTTGCCCACTGTTGATTTGTAAAAGAATTGTTTTTCCAATTAAAGTTAAGATGACTCTTCCAACCTGGGTTATAATAGTTTGAATAAGGATAGTTGGGATTATTGTTAATAGCATTTAAAGTCTCATAAGAGGGTTGAACATCCACAAATTGCCCAGATGAATTATCTTCCATCATAGTAGGTGTTGGAGAATAATTCTTTCCAGAATGATCTAATTTCCATGATATTGCAGCAATCTGTGAAGCTAACATAGATGGTGCATCAGAATCGTGGATACTAGCTACTCTTTTAAGATTTACCCTTTTAGAGGGCCATTGAAAACTGTTAGTAGTCATCTCTTCTATTAACGAATAAGCCCCATCAAAAGATTTTGACATTAAAGAACCACCAGTCGCAGCATCTATAATCGATCTAAGAGATCCCACTAATCCATCGTAAAAGTTTGAATTATCAACCAATCTGGTAACGAATGATGTGGGCATTTCCTAAGAAGATCTTTAAATCTCTCTCAAGCTTTATATATCGACTCTCCATCAATCTGACAAAATGATGTTGTCATTTCTAAGTTTAGCAGTTTTGGATTGAGGGAAATATTTGGATAGAAATTTCTGTGAAAGTTCTTCCCAAGTTCTAATAGATTCAGGTGCTAACAAATTTAACCATATCTTAGCCTTATCCCTAAGTGAAAAAGAAAAAAATCTAAGTCTAATAACATTGTTCGAAACTCTGTCATATTTAAAGGTAGCACAAAGTTCTAAAAATGTCTAACAACATCGTTTGAAACTCTGTCATTTTTAAAGGTAGCACAAAGTTCTAAAAAACTAGCATAAGTTCGGATCTTCATTTGGTGTACCTCCAAATTGATTGTTTTGTACCATTTGGATAATAGAATTAGGATCTTCATTTGGTGTACCTCCAAATTGATTGTTTTGTACCATTTGGATAATATCAAGTTTGAGCTCAAATGAATTAGCAGCTACATCAGGATTTTGGATAGATAAGTGAATTTCATCTGCTGTAAGATTTGCATAATCTCGTAGAGGTCTAGGTTGATGTTCATTTTCTATTCCTTGATTGTTCACATTGTTTTTCATTGTGTCAGAATTTCTAGGTTCTTTTCTTAGTTTTCTAATTCTCCTAACAGTGCATTCTAATTCTGAATCGTAGGGTATAAGCTTTTTAGGTCCAAATTTACGCATACAATTAAAATTGGTATATAGAAAAACAGTTAATTAAATATGAAAATAAGTTGTATTCAAGTAAAAGTTTTCCTAATAGTCCTAATTTGTCTGTTACTCTAATTATGATTTTTTTTAAATCTAATTTTTACTCCTCGGCCAAGGACGCCAAAAACTTGACAACGACTTTATATATGCTTAAAAATACAAGAATTTGATACTGCTGTTAGAAGATTTAAATTCCGGACAAAGCGCCAAAAACTTGACAACGGTTATAGATTGCAAAGTTGATAAAGATGTGTATAAAATATTCAATAATTGCAAAGTCACACTTATCAATGCGAGTATATGTATCGCACAAGTAATACAGGGCTCTAATGGAGTCCTGGATATCGATCCCACAGGGAGTAATATTAGAGGCTACAAACTAAGATTTATAAAATCAATACTTAATCACAACAATATAGTTTAAATTGCATATTTGTCACTAATAGGCAATTGAGATAAAAATGTATTTTTAATAAACTCATATTAACTAATTCTACTAATAAAGTTTCTAATGTGAAGTTTAATATATAAGAAGAACATCCTTCTCCTTGTCAAGAAATTTAAGTGAATGGATAAATTGAATCAGTTCAAATTGTATTGTGTCAAATAGGAGCATACTTATTCTTTACCCTTTGAACCAGGCATAAAGAACATTGACTAATCCTATGCTTGGTTACTGAATCTGCGGTTAGGCTAGGAGGATATCGGCTTTCACTTTGGAGCTCCCACGTTCTCTTCGTCTGAGGGCTAACATCTACACTTCAGTACACAAACGATAAGACCGAATTTAGGATTTTAGTCTGTCACTCTAAAATCTCAAATTCTATGCACGATAATTTTTATTTCTTTATTCATTTGCACCCAACTTTCAAGAACTTTGACCTCCCTAAATCTTGAATATAATCTTCACTTTAGTTGTAAAACTCAACATATTTTAACAAATCAATTGGCCAGACTGAAAGTAAATTAAGATTGGAGTGAAAAGATCATCACAACTTCTTTAACATTCTCATGGCATAACCAATTCGATCACTATTTCACAAAATCTCCAAACAATGAGAAAGAGAGAGAAAACTACTCAGAACTCATGGAGAAGATACAAAAAAACTTGGAATTTATATATAAAATCGAAGTCATACAAACTTCAATAAGTAAATACAACTTATCTCTAATTCCTCCCCAAGCAAACTCCTCGAAGTTCCTCTAAATCTCTTCCTTTCTTTACAATACACATAATTCTCCTTTGAAGCGGCAAGGAGGAAGAAATCTCTCACTTTCCTTCCACTCTTACAATCTCTCGAAGAATTCCTCGCAATACTAACCACTCTCTACACTCTATTGGGCACCACAAACAACAAAGACTCAGCGGACACCCATGGACACACGTGGACACCCCCTTTTTCGGCCTCTAAATGTTTCTTTTAAAGTTGTAGAAGAGTTTTCAAGAGTTGCCCAAGCGTCTCTTCAAAAATTGTCCACATTCAATGCATCTGTTGAGAGAACCGAAGTGCTCGCCGTCAACGGCCTCGATGGTACTATCGGCGGCCTTCTAGAATATTTAATTCTGGACTCTCGGGAAAAACTCACCGTCGCCGACGTCGAGCCCGCCGTCGACGTCCAAGATCAAATCTTCATATTTTGGTTCTTTTTGCTCCAAATTCACTTTTTTTGCATCTTTTTGCTCCAATGACCATAATTCAACATACTTGCAGCAAAACATCAAAAATATCTTTCTTCAGAGTGAATATCATCAAAATCAGTGTAAAATAGGTATGAAAATCTCAACATATTTTTCTTTGGTCAAAGCAATTGTTAGAGATCCTACACAACTGCAAAAGGAATACTAAAGGCATGATTCAAACTGCACAACCAAAACTCAACACTTCGAAAGTGTTGTATGATACGAAGCCCTCACCGATCTCCTCTAATCCTCCATCCTCGGAGGGAAGGCCCCTCTTTTATGACTGAAGCTGAGTCCTCGCTTCAGCCTGTGCCTTCGGAGCCTCTAGACAGTCATAGTCCCTGCAACAGTCTAAACAGACATCCTCCCCTTTGGACAGAGGTGACCGCTTCCAATTGGTGACCCGAAAGACGATCATCAGTACACCCTCCAACCTCCACTGCGACTTTCCCCCGCGATGAGCCTGAGAAAAAATTCAAAGACCTAGTTTGAACTTTGTGTTCCCTCACTCGTGACCCCTGCACAACCTTCTTCTTGTTTACCTCTCCCGCGGAAGCCTCGTTTGCTAGTTTTTGCTTCACATCAGGTTTGCGAGCCTTCACCCACATATACTCATGGACTTAAGGAGGGCACTCTTGTTGGCTGATGGTGCTCTCTCACTAGACATCATGACAGACATAGAAAAGAAGAGATGGAAGACTAAAAAAATGAGAAGAACAAGAAACAACACAAACCTTCTTTACCCCAAGGAGTTTTTATAATTTTTTTGCCACAAAATTCCTAGGAAATCCATTATTTCACAATAATGTCAACTAATTATTTTCATGCATGTTAAAAAGATTCTCTTATTTTTGTGTACCATGCACCTTTCGAGAAACAAGAGAATTAGAGAACATAACATGCATATGAAAAATATGTTAGTACAAATCTCAAGGCAAACATACGGTTCTGGAGCAAGCAACGATCAATCGGGCGCCTTATCGATGACTGAAGGATTATATGTTAGCGGAGGAGTTGGGGTCGGGCAATCGGAACAATGCGACGAAGAATTTTCTATAGAATGATGATCGACTCTAAAGTCGATCGAGGAGTTACTTTGTCCCAGGTCATGCACCAATAGAGTTAAGGCGCAACAAGCGGTTGACAGACTTCTCATCGACCGAATATATTTGTCAACATTATTATACTATTATTATTACTAAATTGATCCCCCCTTAAACCAAATAATGAGGAGATCTGACTTGTAATTTTGTAATAACTATAATATATTCCTATAAATATGGGGTTTATGTCATGAATAATGGTCATGCTCTCTTGTTGTTCCTTACTATGCCCTCTCTCTCTCCAATCACTTAATAACTGAATGTTTTATATTTTGAGTGTTTTTCCCGAATATTTTCGGATTCTAAGAAAAATAAGATAGCTAGAAATATGAAAAACATTTGTATAAATATTTTCTTAAAGATAGTGATGCTTGTTGCTGTGTCACATATTTCGGGGAAAGGGGCTGGCAAATGAGAGATAGTTAACTTCCGCAATTTGTTCGTCGTCAAATTTATTGAGAATTATGGCTCTACACAATTTTTCATGAATATAATACTTAGACTCCACTGAATCTCCTCTAAGTAATAAATAAATAAATAGTAAATATTAATGAATAAAACAAAACACATTGATATTATCCTCTTTTCTAACCATAGATAAGATTATAAATTCCTCAATTCTATTCGTTCATATTCAGAAAATGTGACGGATTCAACAAATACCGTACAGAAATTTTCTGTACAGAAAATTTTTACACGCTGAGAAGTTTTACACGTACGGAAATTTCTGCGTAGCTCTTAAACCATTTTAATACCATGTATATAGCAAATTGCTATAGTAACTACTTTTTACTATTTCATAATTTATGAAAAAGGAAAGATGAAATGAAATACGGTGATCACTGTAAGAATTTTTATATCAATAATAGACTTTAGATTATTGTCACGCTTATTTAATTAATCCTCCCTCGTACATTATTTATCCCACCCACATTTACTAACCGAATTATGGATCCCCATTCCCCACCCTAATGGAAAAAATTTGTGTGCGATAGAAGTACGCAGCGCTGCATGTGATATTGGGGTATACCGAGTGTACAAGGGGTTACATCTACGTTATAAGTCCTTGTAACTTCTCTGTAACCTCCTTATAACTTACGTGTAACCTCTTAATATATGATGACAGTAGCGCGAAACTTATTTTAGGGTACAAATAGATTATATGAAGTTATAGGGAAGTTAAAAGGGGTTATACCGCAAATGTAACCACGTTGTACCTTCGATATAACCTCAATATCACACGTAGCACTGCGTAAATCTATCGCACACAAATTTTTTCCCACCCTAACACATTTAAACAAACCTAACGTTTGGAGCTACTTTATAGCAAAGTCCAGCTTCACGGGATACCTATGAATACAATCCCTCCATGGGCAATCCGGCTCCATATTTCCATCCCGTAACGCGCGCCACACGACGCTGCATGCCTTGAAACCCGTCCCGAAAGCCAGCATCCAAACCCGATCACCTCTCCTAACCCGGCCCTTCGCCTCAAAGTACCCCAACTCGTAAAACACCAAACAACTCGACGTGTTCCCGAACCGGTGCAAACACATCCGGACCGCTTCAATGATCCGATCATCGAGGCCCATGTTCCGGCCAACAGCATCGATGACTGCCTTCCCCCCAGTGTGAATGCACATGTGCTCGAACGCCGTAGTGAAGTCTGGCACATCCGACTTGGCTGACTCCCCTTTGGCAACGGAGATCGCAACCCGCCACGCAAACCGGAGGAGCTCTGTGATGGGGAGGACACGCGGAGCGAGGATGGATATGTGGTCGCGGAGGGCAACGCCGGCGACGCGTATTAGGTCCTTAGTGAGGGAGACGCCGATGGAACCGTTTGGGTCTTCTGCTTGGAAGGCGGCGTAGTAGGCGGCATCTTCGGCGCCATGGTGGGTTCGGAGGTTGTGGAGGAGTTCGAATTTTGCGGCGTGTCTAGCAGCGGGGTCGCTAGTGAGGAGAGTGGCGGCGGCCCCGACGCGGAAGATGCAGTTGGTGACTAGCATTTGACGGTTATCCCCGTAGTACCTGTCGTTGTGTGTAATGAGGTAGATGATCATGCAAAAACAAAGGGAAAATATATATGAAAGCTCGAGCAGACACATACCAGCTGAGACCCGTAGCCTCGGTGACGACAAGCAGCGCATAGCCTTGACTACGTTTGAGAATCCGGACAGCTAAATCCATCCCGACAGCACCAGCACTGCATCCCATACCGGAGAGATTAAAAGTTTTTACATCCGATCGGAAGCCGAAGCGATTAACCAGTCGCGAAGCCAATGAAGGGGCGGGTGAGAACATGCTGCAAGCTACAATCATAACCGATATCTTCTCCGTTGGTACCGACAACTTGAACAAGAGGGATGAGACGACGGAGAACATGCCGTCGTCAGCCTCGATGATGGCGTACTTAAACTTTGCATTGAAATCACGCTGGAAGACATAAGGAGGGGCGTATGTCTCATCGCCAAGGCCGGACTTGCGATATATGGCACGCATGAATTTGGCGCTCTCGTCGGAGTATTGGCGGGAGCTCATGCCTATATATTCGCAAAGCTCGTAGGTGCAGCGGTATTCGGGATCGGGTTGGTGGCATGAGTAGTTGAGGAAAAAGACCGGGAAGGGGCGGGATGATAGGTACGCGGCTGAGGCGACTATTGAGCAAAAAAGGAGGAGGAGGAGGAGGAGGAGAGGGCGGTGAGAGGTTAGGACTATGGTTAGAGTTAGGGATGCAGCAAGATTGATGGATGAAGATTTGTTGAAGTGCTGCATGGCTGCTGATGAAAAGGAACAACGTTGCTACCAATGGAGATAGAAGCAGGCAATTTAAGCGCTGATTGTGAACTTAAAGCGAGGATGGGGAGTCTTGCACGCTTGTTTGTTGTAGTCTAAAAGACAAATACTTTAGCATAATTTTTTGGGCGTGGAATTATTACTGAATTCTGCTTTCATTGATCTTTTATGATAAAGAGCAAAATCTATAAGAAAAATCTCAACTCTACATTTTACATGTTTGTCATTCAAAATTTTCACATATATCATCATTTTAACTTAACAAAATGAAATATATTTTTTCATGGATATAATAATATGCCATTGAAAATTGAAATTTAAGTATTAAAAAATGCAAATACATAAGAGTTAAGGGGTATCTACCTAAATAATCCATAAAAATAATATTATGGCACTGAAAAGATAAAATTTTTTTCTAAAATCATGACCATCCCTCATCCGCCTAATACTTTGAGTGCCACACAATACACTCTGGGGAATTGAATCCCAAACCAGGGGGACTTACAACTGACAAGCATATGCCCGATCAAAGTACGCGGCATTAAGGCATTGGTGCAGCTTTGGAGAATGCATGAATCAAATTATAGAAATCCTATAAATAAGAATGTGATTTTGTGAATGGACACTAAATAGAGTTCTAATTTTTAGACGTTTGAATTTCGCTGATTTTGCTCTTATCCAGAGGAAAATGTGATGTTTAATTTGTTTCTATTTTTTTTATTTCTATAAATTTCATTTGTTTAATTTTCTGCATTGTTTAGTCTTTTTTTTTTCTGTAAATTTCTAGTGTTTTTTTTATGGTTTCATCACTACGCATCCTAAATGTCAACATTTCTAGTGTTTTATTATTTGAATTTTCTCTTTATTGTTATTTTAATTTATGATATTGAAATTTGAATTTATTAGAAAATGTATTAAATTTAATTGAATTATCACTTTTGTATTTCATATTATATCTTTTCTATAATAGGAGAGTCAAGTTATTATATACTTTGAGAAATTTAATACAAATTCCATGCAAATATGTTGGCAATGACAAATTAGCCTTGAAGAAATATGTAAGTTCTCATTATGATTAGTTTTGTGTGCATACAAAAAAAGATTCACTTGAGTTTTCTTTGCCTTGATTAATATCAACATAAAATTCATATTTTTGTACCAAAGGAGAATGATATTTATTATTAAATTCTTATACATATCTAAAAATCTAATACCTAATTCTTATATTTATTTACCAAATCCTTAAATCACTTATTGAATACCATTAACATTAACTTATTGATAGTCATCTACTCATACACACATTTGACATGATTTAGATACTAAAATGATATATAATTATGTAAGATATGTAAATACTGACGAATTTTGTGATGTGTATGGAACTTCACCTTTTATCCATTAAATATAGTTTTATTTTGCCCATTGTAAAATAATTTGAAGTTTACTTCTTTATTATTTAATTTTTTTGTAAAAAGAATAAAAAATTGTATTAACATTGCATTTTTTAAATATATATTTTATATGGTATCTTTTGTATTAAAATTTAATTAAAGGTAAGAGAAAATGAAAGCAAATGCAAAAAAGACAAAAAAAATTTAGAGATGTGAATGGTGTAGGTGGTTACACATATTGGAGATTGCTATACTTGAAGGGGTGTGTAATGTCATAGTATCAAGTAATCACTTTTTAAGGTTAATAACTATTTACATTGATATTAAGGATGAAATTTTTTTGAGATTAATTTAATATATTCATCAAACTGATTTTGACCAAAATATTCCCGCATAATTATTTTCCTTGTATGGCTAACCCTACTATATCATCTCATATTTACAAACGAAATTCAAATTATTTAGTATCAATCAAAATTCTAAAAAAAATTGTGAAAATAAGGAAGTATTGAATCTAAAAGTACTATAATTTAGTATTATGAATGTAAATATATAGAATGAGATGAAGGCCTAAATTGCTATTTAAAAAAATAACTTAAAGGTTTTTATTTTAATAGGCATAAAAATTTGCTATTTTAAATATTTTGTTGTCCCATAAGAAATTTAATTTTATTTTTGTAAGAGTTGAATATTTTAAAGATTTGATAAAGTATGATTTTTTTAAGATTGTAACAGAGTCGCAATCTCAAAAAAAAATTTCCTTAAAACCACAAATAAACCTTCATTTTAAAACATCTCCTCATATTTCCTTCATTCACCTCCAAAAGTAATGTTATCATAAACAAATTCAATTCTAGCATTGTAAACAGATAAAAATATTTAGAAATGTGGTTCAAAATAACCAAGAAATTTATATGAGTTTATTTAAATTTATGAATTTCAAGACATCAATATTATACCTTCTATGATTAGTAGCAATATAATAAAGTTAATTACTAAGAATATTCTATGTATTTATAAAAGAAAGAATATTTTTTTAATAACAAAGAGAACTCTAGATAAAAAATAAATTTTCAATCAGGATGTTTTATTATCTTCATACAATCTGAATGATAAAGGTAATGAAGGCTATTTACAACAATGTAAAATATTAAAATTGAATGAAAGCATGGATTTACTTTCCCTCCTACAATGTCGACCTCAAAATTAATAATATTTAAAATATCACTAAACCATGAATTTCACGTTCCTTCCAATAAGACATGACCAAACTTTAGAGTTTCTTAATACTATATGTTTCTTTTTGATAATGACACTCCTTCCATAAATTTTATGTTTAGAAATGTATATATTTGGAAAAAAAAAATTGAAATATAAAACCTTCTATTTGAATCTATTTAAGGACATAGATCATAATATATAAGTCCAAGAAAGAAACATTAAGGATATAAAGACTAGCTCATATAAGGAGTTTTGTATTGTGAAGTTCAAATTTAATGTTTTAATTTGGATTAAATTGTAATTTAATCACTTTTATGTTTTGAAGAACACTATAACATATAATTATCCTTACCTAAATTTATTTTCATATTTTTCCGTTACATTCTCAAAGCCTTACTCACTACTGCAATCATCACAGAGTTGATCCATGTCATCTATTATGACTGGCTTAAAAAAGTGATGTCTTATCCACATGTCTATTGATTTCAATGTACCGTCAATTGCTAGAAAACATAATAAATTTACAATTTGAATGACCTCTCATTTTTTTATCAAAGAAACCCAATTCTGTAAATAAGCCTCACTTTAATGCTAATTATGAAATATTGAATTATCATTCTGTACTCTTAACTGTCCACCAAATTTATGCCATCATGCACAAGTGGCACATCACTTAGTCGAGAATAGAAAACACACTTATACACTAATGTTGTATTATGACTAAACCTATATTTTATTAGGTAGGTCGAATAGAAACATGAGTTGGCAGCTTTCAACCTTCGTTTTATTTTATGACAAGATAGTTGTATTTGATGATGAAGCTTAATTATGTTAGAGGAAATTGCCGACCTCTTCATGTCCCAATGCAGTTTATCTTCTTGCAACTATCTCATAGAGTGATTCATGCTCTAAAGGGTGATTATTGAACACACAATGAATATATCCACACTACACAAATTTAGCATATTACTGATGGTCAAATACCTTCAGTAATAATGAGTAAACTGTAGGTAATATACAACAACAACAACAACAACAAAGCCTTAATCCCACTACGTGGGGTCGGCCACATGAATCCTTTTTCTCCATTGCGTCCTATTTAGTGTCATATTTTCATTTAGTTCTAATAAATTAAGATCATTTTTAATACAATAAGCCCAAGTCTTCCTAGGTCTAC
>JXCR01145326.1:88385-169330 GCA_002079205.1 Phalaenopsis hybrid cultivar | reverse complement strand
CAAACCGACCATATTTTTCATAGTTAAAATGAAAGAGAACTATACCTCAAATCATGTATCTATCCAGAAGGATAAATACAAGACTTGAGGATGAGGCTCGATCAAAGAAATTAGAAAATATATGACATCCATTTGGTATGCGAAACTATTTTATTATAAGCCGACAATTTGCCCTCTTTAATACAAAAAATTAAATAGGGTTTATATTAAGCTTGGTTCAGAAAAACTTCCTATAAGGGTAAGCCCCTATAGTTAATTACATCCTAGATAACCAAAGTCACCTAAGAAAACTCTCGATAAAAATCAGGGGATATTATCTTCAAAGAGGTCAAAGGATTATGACTTTTCAACGGGATCAGACAAAAAGATGTGAAAGGGAAATAACTCAAGTTTGGAACATTTATTGTAGAATCCAAATGAGAAAGAACTAGAGGATGTCATTGATTCGAATGAGAACCTCGATGACTTCTCAAGTTATTCTATATTTTGGCTTCAATTTCAGAGAGAGATTATTTAAATATTTCATCTTGTCAATTTTATTAATTTGGACTCACATTCATGTGAAACAATCACACAAATTACCTGAAAGATATGAGGATTGAGGTCATGACGAATGACAACCTCAGAATCCTAAGACGAGTTAGGGCTTATATTGTATAGCATGATTGTACAAAGACCTAAAGATGAGTTGAGGATTTATGTTGCATAAGCAAACAACCTCAAAGTCCTATGGGTTTGTTATTTAATTCTAAGGAAGAAATGGTTTAATTGGTGAAGACATGTTTTGCTATTGGAGATAGTCGTGCTGCCCACAATGCTAGCTCCAAGCTTCTTGTCATGACGAGTTTAAGTTTTCTAGTGTGTCAGATTATGATGTCAAATCAAATGTCCCTATGGTTATGGTTCTTTAAATATTATGAAGCATATTAAAGTTGATTAGAGCGACACCGGTTAGGATCCTACGGTTCCCTCGTTCCAACACCACTATTTTTTATCGGATTCACTTAGTCCAAATGAATTTACTAAACTCAACTTAATGAGCTCCATACTCTCATTTAGATCATGGGAAGTCTCGTTAGCAACCGTAGGTTACCTTCTCCAAGGAATTCCCGACATCCGATAAACATCTTAATTTAGTTAAAATTGCTATTTTGTGATATTTGTGATTAAATTTTGAGTTGTTTTATATTTTGAATGTTATGGCGGTGAATTTTTATCATGGTTAATTTTAATTTTGATTTTTTGTTTTGTGGTTATCCTAACAGTTTTAGTTTTCATGCAGGGTGACATCGTTGTTTAACATGCAAGTTATTAAGCATAAAAGTACAGTATAAAAAGTATAAGAAAATAAAGCATTATAAATTGTAAAAGCGTACCTGGNTTGTTATTTTGTGATATTTGTGATTAAATTTTGAGTTGTTTTATATTTTGAATGTTGTGGCGGTGAATTTTTATCATGGTTAATTTTAATTTTAATTTTCAGTTTTGTGGTTATCCTAGCAGTTTTAGTTTTCATGCAGGGTGTCATCGTTGTTTAACATGCAAGTTATTAAGCATAAAAGTACAGTATAAAAAGTATAAGAAAAGAAAGCATAATAAACTGTAAAAGCGTACCTGACAAGTCTTCTCGTTCTTCCACCTGAAAAGTTAGTACTTGCATAACACACACACACACACACACACACACACAGATATATATATATACTTTCGGAGGAATTAAAGCGTCCTTATAAGGAAAGTAGAAAAAACAAGTTTGAGTTGTGTCTACCAGATCGTATGTCATATTTTGGTGTATTTAAATTTTAAGAATGATTATATTAAGTAAATTATAATAAGCTCACATGTGCTTCAAGAATTTCAAAAGGATCATGAAGTCTTGGGTAAAACCTTAGACATTTCATAGTCCTTGAAATTATCTTGAGTTCATTTTTTTTATCATATTTGTTATAAAGTTCATCCAATTTCTACCCTTATGCTAAGTGAATCATGATGTTTTAATTATCTCTTAGGTGAGGTAACTATCACTTAAAATCTCATTTGTCAATTATATAGGAAAATGCCCTTAGGGGCAACTTCACTTAATTAAGAGATTTAATTAATTTGATTATTTAAAGCATGGGCTTGTAGTGTTTTAAAAGATTTTAAATTAATTATAAGTTTTTTTTCCCTAAACCTCATTAGACAAAATTTTGATTAAGTCAAGTTCACTACAAATGCCTTAAGATTTAATGGGCAGATTTGTAATTTTAAGAGAAAGGTTTTGAATATTTGTGCTCTCAATCATAAATCATAAATTATATTAAAATCATCAACAATGGTTCAAAGTCAGTGAATTATGATCTTCCAAATCAAATCCCTCACGTTAATATCTTCTTATTTAAATTTTCTACCGCATTTCATTAATTTTTAAAAAATTTACAAATTTATCCTTCATAAAATCAAAGTGAGATTTGTTACTACCATTTATCCCTCTCTATGTTTCAATCATCAAGACATGTTATTTTGAAATCATTTATCACCCATTTACATTCTGTATTAGGCCTAAATATTAATTAAGCTTTAAATTCCAAAATTACAGTTTTGCCCCTAAGACCTTAACACCCCATAATTCATTAAATTAGACTCAAATGACTTGAAAATTTTATGTTACCTCACTCATGGGTTAATTAAGACATCGGAGGAGAAAATGTTAATTTTCTGAATTTATTTAATTTTTATAATTATTTTTAATATAAAAATAGAGATTTTCAATGAAAATTTAATAACTCAACCAAAATAAAACCGTTGTTCTTAATAAAGTTATCAGAGGTTCTCAAAANAAAATTTTATGTTACCTCACTCATGGGTTAATTAAGACATCGGAGGAGAAAATGTTAATTTTCTGAATTTATATAATTTTTATAATTATTTTTAATGTAAAAATAGATATTTTCAATGAAAATTTAATAACTCAACCAAAACAAAACCGCAGTTCTTAATAAAGTTATCAGAGGTTCCCAAAGTCAGAGGACCACTTGGACCAATTTTCATGATTTTTAGAGATTTAATTTAATTATTAGAATTATTTGTTTGTTTTGAGTATTAATTAAATATAAAATAATAGTTAAATGGAAAATTAGGTTTTATATTTTTATTAATTTCCTCTAAGTCCAAGGAACTCAAAGAAATAAATTTCAGATTTTTGTGATTTATATTTTAATATTTAGAATTATTTTAGTAAGAAATTATAGAAAATTCATTTTTAAGCTTTTAAAATTAATATTTTGACTTAGAAAATTGGGAAAATTAGTTTAATTGGTCCTAAGGAAAGCTAAATGTGATATTTTAATGTGTGTTTACAATTTTGTGATTTTTATGAATTTTTTTAATTTTTTAAAGACCCAAAAATAGNATTCATTTTTAAGCTTTTAAAATTAATATTTTGACTTAGAAAATTGGGAAAATTAGTTTAATTGGTCCTAAGTGATGAGAAAGCTAAATGTGATATTTTCATGTGTGTTCACAATTTTGTGATTTTTATGAATTTTTTAAATTATTTAAAGACCCAAAAATAACTAAAAAATGAAGAATTTATTTTAATTAAAATTTTATTTTTCTTAGGTTCCTCTGGTCACAAGAAGCTCCAAAAACTAATTTCTATAATTTTTTTGAATTGTATTTTAATTATTATAATTATTTTAATATCAAAAATGTCATTTCACTTAATTAATCCATTTGGGTGACTATATTAACTCCAATTGACTTGAAATTTTTATAAGGAGCTCTCTTGACATTAAATTACAGTGAAAAATGATTTTTATGCCATTTACATTTATATTTACTACAAATTAATTTTATTTCATTTTTTTAGAGTTAGTGACAATTAGGATTATGATTTAAACCAAGTTTATATTTTTCTTAGGGTCTAAACACAGTGAACCTATCAAAACAAGTTTTGTATTTTTTCTATGAGTATTTTAATTATTATAATTTTTATACCAAAAATAGGGACCATTATCTTGAAAATTAGATATCTATGCTTAGAGNCAAATTAATTTTATTTCATTTTTTAGAGTTAGTGACAATTAGGATTATTTTGAATGATTTAAACCAAGTTTATATTTTTCATAGGGTTTAAACACAGTGAACCTATCAAAACAAGTTTTGTATTTTTTCTATGAGTATTTTAATCATTATAATTTTTATACCAAAAACAAGGACCATTATCTTGAAAATTAGATATCTATAGATATCTATGCCTAGATATTTCTCATAACATTGGAAAAATTATAGAAAGCATCCTCATAATAGATAGAAACAAAGCCCTAAAGATCAAGTCATGGTGAAATGTCTATGAAAATGGAGAATCAAAATAAAAAAAACACTATTTAATTAATTAAAAATAATACATGCATCAAATAAACTTGAAAATGTTTCTACTTAGCTCTCCTCTCTTCACTGAGTAACAACATATTTTTATTTTATTTTTATGATTTTTCTACACAAAGTTATAGATTTTTGAAGTTCTAAGCATTCAAATAAATAAGAAAATATCCTAATTTTCTACTTATCCACGTCATCCACGTACGTGTCGAAGAGACACATGTCTCCACGGGATTGGGCACCGCAGTCTGTGTCAGCTCCTCCTTTTCAAATCGTAGCTCCGTTCAGCGCGATCAAGACCGTCCAAGCAATACACAGAAGATCAGACGCGTGGTCATCTTCCTCAATGAAGCCAACCCGCAAACCATCTACTTTCAAACCCTAATATTTCGCTCGATTCTCAACCAAATCAAGTGTGGTTTGTTTCTATAGACTCGTCTTGACTAGGAGAACATACCAATACAGTTAATCGACCCTTAAATCAACTTTATACACATGGAGAATCAAATGAAGCTCGATTTAGGGTTAACTTTTAATACCTTGGTCCAAGAGGGGAAGCCTAGATTGGATGCTTGTGGAAGCTTTGTGGGGGTCCCAAGAGCCTAGAGATTGAGCCTCAAGCAATGGTGAATCACCTAGATATGAATTTCACAAAGGCCGAATTAGAATTTCAATCAAATTCCACCTTAGGGTGCCNAGATTGGATGCTTGTGGAAGCTTTGTGGGGGTCCCAAGAGCCTAGAGATTGAGCCTCAAGCAATGGTGAATCCCCTAGATATGAATTTGACAAAGGCCGAATTAGAATTTCAATCAAAGTCCACCTTAGGGTGCTCTGGTGATGAGGCTTTTGTGGGGGGTCTTCTTCTCTTGCTGTGGGATGGTGTGGGTGCAATTAATTTGAACTTGGTGGAGGTTTGAGAGGTGTCATATTTCGGTCTAGGGATTGAGCTCCAAATTTGAGCTTGAACAGTGGATTTGAGTGGCTAAGGAGGGTTGGGTTAAGTTCAAGAGGTCCCAAGGAGGCTCTGGANAGATATTTCTCATAACATTGGAAAAATTATAGAAAGCATCCTCATAATAGATAGAAACAAAGCCCTAAAGATAAAGTCATGGTGAAATGTCTATGAAAATGGAGAATTAAAATAAGAAAAACACTATTTAATTAATTAAAAATAATACATGCATCAAATAAACTTGAAAATGTTTCCACATAGCTCTCCTCTCTTCACTGAGTAACAACATATTTTTATTTTATTTTTATGATTTTTATACACAAAGTTATAGATTTTTGAAGTTTTGAGCATTTAAATAAATAAGAAAATATCCTAATTTTCTACTTATCCACGCCATCCACGTACGTGTCGAAAAGACACATGTCTCCACGGGATTGGGCACCGCAGTCTGCGTCAGCTCCCCCTTTTCAAATCGTAGCTCTGTTCAGCGCGATCATGACCGTCCAAGCAATACACAGAAGATCAGACGACGCGTGGTCATCTTCCTCAATGAAGACAACCCGCAAACCATCTACTTTCAAACCCTAATATCTCGCTCGATTCTTAACCAAATGAAGTGTGGTTTGTTCCTATAGACTCGTCTTGACTAGGAGAACATACCGATACAGTTAATCAACCCTTAAATCAACTTTATACACATGGAGAATCAAATGAAGCTCGATTTAGAGTTAACTTTTNTTTGAATAGTTCTGAAGACCGGCTAGGCAGGGAAGATGCTAGCTCTCACTCTAGAGTTCCCTCGATTCCCTCTACCTGGGAGCTAATATCTCGTATCAAAACTTAAAAAAATAAACAAAGTTGGGGGCTTTAACCTGTCACTTTAAAGTCCTCTAACTCTACTCCCTTCAATAAATATTTTCCTATTTATTTGCACTCAATCATATAAACTACATTCTCATTCATACAACTTCATGTGATTCTTTCCAATTGTTGACTGAGACAATATCATCTCGGTTCTTACATGTTCTCAAAATAAATTTTAACATATGGATTGGCCAAATCAAGAAGAAAATGAAGTACATGGATTTAAATCATCACAACTTCTTCCAACATTAAAGATCAATACTCTCCAAAAATTTCATCCAACACTTAATTACTTATTATTTTAAGAAGAAAGATAAAGAAAACTACTCAGAATCCATGGAGAGAATAAAACTACACTTTAGTTTAAAAGTAGAAATCATTGTTAAACCAACAACAAGTCTCAATTAAAACCAAAAGTTGTCTAAAACAAAAGATAAAAACTTATCTCAAGTCCTCCACCAAACTGTTGAAGTTCCTTTAAATATCTTCTCTTTTACAACACTCAATATAAAAGTAAAATAAAAAGGATAAATATATGGTGCCTAAAAATCTCTCAAACTAACTCTCCAATTATAGAACTTTCAAAACTTTCCCAGTACTTTCATGACCCCGCACCTTTTTGGACCTTTTTCAANTTTGAATAGTTCTGAAGACCGGCTAGGCAGGGAATATGCTAGCTCTCACTCTAGAGTTCCCTCGATTCCCTCTACTTGGGAGCTAATATCTCGTATCAAAACTTAAAAAAATAAACAAAGTTGGGGGCTTTAACCTGTCACTTTAAAGTCCTCTAACTCTACACCCTTCAATGAATATTTTTCTATTTATTTGCACTCAATCATATAAACCACATTCTCATTCATACAACTTCATGTGATTCTTTCCAATTGTTGACTGAGACAATATCAACCCGGTTCTTACATGTTCTTAAAATAAATTTTAACATATGGATTGGCCAAATCAAGAAGAAAATGAAGTACATGGATTTAAATCATCGCAACTTCTTCCAACATTAAAGATCAATACTCTCCAAAACTTTCATCCAACACTTAATTACTTATTATTTTAAGAAGAAAGATAAAGAAAACAACTCAGGATCGATGGAGATAATAAAACACACTTTAGTTTAAAAGAAGAAATCATTGTCAAACCAACAACAAGTCTCAATTAAAACCAAAGAAGTTTATCATTTTAAGAAGAAAGATAAAGAAAACTACTCAGAATCCATGGAGAAAACAAAACCACATTTATCATTTTAACAAGAAAGATAAAGAAAACTACTCAGAATCCATGGAGAAAACAAAACCACATTTTATTAAAAAAAACTACTCAAAATCCATGGACTCAGAATCCATGGAGAAAACAAAACCACACTTTAGTTTAAAAGTAGAAATCATTGTCAAATCTCATAATCCATGGAGAAAATAAAATCACACTTTAGTTTAAAAGTAGAAATCATTGTCAAACCAATAACAAGTCTCAATTAAAACCAAAAGTAGTCTAAAATAAAAGATAAAAACTTATCTCAAGTCCACCACCAAACTGTTGAAGTTCCTTTAAATCTCTTCTCTTTTACAACACTCAATATAAAAGTAAAATAAAAAGGATAAATATATGGTACCTAAAAATCTCTCAAACTAACTCCCCAATTATAGAACTTTCAAAACTTTCCCAGTACTTTCAGGACCCCCACCTTTTTGGACCTTTTTCAGGACTCTTCTCAAAGTCTTCTCTTCCTTATTTTTTAATTTTCCAAGAGGTGTCTTGGTATCTCTTCAAAAATATGTCTTGATTAGATGTATTTTCCCAAGAGATGCATCCTTTTACAATAGTTTTCATCCATGGTGGTTGTAACCACCTATTAAGCCAATAGGTGCCTCAAAAAAACTATTCAAAATTTGTAAGAACCAAATTTACTCATCCAATAACTACCACTGACGCTTAAGCGCGGGGCCTTTGGCGTTTAGACGTGGCCTTCTCTGTTTAACCGGCGCTTAAGAGCCAGATCTGGCGCTTAGGTGCCAAAACACTTATGCACATTTTTTACTTATTTGCTCCAAATTTGATCCTTTTTCACTCCTTTAAGCATTTTTCACCTTTTTTATCTGTACCTCAAAGAAAAACATAAAAAATACCTTCCATTAAAGCTTAATATCTCAAAAATAAGTATAAAAATGTGTCTAAAAACACTATATATTTTAGGCGTATTATGGAGCTTTTGATTTTGGGTTTTTCGACCACCAAGGTGGCTAGCTATCATGGAGGGGTCACCATCTAACTCAGGGAGATCAGGGCTTGGTCTTAGTGAAGTCAATTGGGGTTGGTCTTGTATAAAGGTATGATATTGAAATAGTATGAAAAAGGGCTATTTTGGGCCAATTTGGGTCAAATCATGGTTTAGGGCTGGGTTCGCCTCTAAGGTTAGTTTGGGTGCTGAGGGAAATCAGGAGGGACAGCTTAATCAGCATAGTGAAGTCCCTATCCAAGGAGATTTGGCTAAACATGGGTTAGAGTGATTCATGGGAGGGGTTAAAAGAATCTTAAGGATATTCAAAAGTGCTTTAGCCTCTTACCAATAATAGCTTGATGATGTGGCATTGCTCTCATGGCTTATCTATGGCTTCAGAGTGGCTCCATGGCTTGTCCTTAGCTTGATCAACTCTCATGAGGAGGGATTTTTGAAATTATGAAATATTTTGATGGGATTTATCATGATTTTTTATTTGGAACGATTTGATTTTGTATTTAGGACTTTAGGAATGATTTTAATCAAATGGATGATGAAGGGAAATAATTGTCAAGCAGGCTTTGGACTTTGGCTTTTGAAATTAAGTATAACGGGCTTTGGGATTTTAAAAAGGAAATTGAACTTGGGCTAATTTAATGTTGATTTTGGTGTAGTAATATGTCATGAGTGATTTGGCAAAATTTCAAGTGATTTTGAGTTGAATTGGTGGGCTAATTTGGTGGATTTAGGCATATAGTCAAAATTGGGTCTTTTTGATTTGAATGAAATTGGGCTTGCAATTGGATCAAATTGGGCTTGAAATTTGTTTAGAATGGAATTGGAGATGCTGAATTTTTTTTAGAATAAAAATTGGGCAAGATTGGGGTCAATTGTGCTAAGATTGGGGCTAATTTGGGGACATTTGGGCCTTTAAGGACAAATTGAGGATTTTGGTCAAATTGGGTTAAATTCGTCAAATATGATCAAATTGATGATAAAAATTGAAAATGATAATATTCGGAATTATTTTGAAATTTTTGAGAATTTTTGGAATTTTTAGGTCATAAGGGGCATTTTGGTAATTTTGGCAATTTTTGGGGATATTTTGAAAATTTGGTAATTTTTGTCAATTTAGGTAGTGGTGAGTGGTTTGAAATGATTTTTGGACAAATTTGGGTATTTTTGGTAATTTTGAGATTTTTGGCAAAAATTAGGGTTGTAGGGGTATTTTGGTAATTTGGTGGTTTTGTGCCAAAATGGGCCAATGAGCCATGAAACCATGCCAAACCAAAAGGAGTCATCTGAGGACTCATTTTTTATGCTCAATATGCTGGTCCTAACCCTCTTAGCCAAAGACTAGGGGTATAGGCTCATCAATAGGAGCTTTCCAAAAGGAGTCAGGAGGCTAACCTGAGGGGTCCTAAGGTTCGGAGTAAGTGAAAAAGTGTAGTGTGTGCAAGTTAGCCCCACCAAAAACCAGATCACCCAGGGCTAGTCCTGAGGTCTAACCATCCTATGGGGGACTCCCCATGAGCTCCTTTATATTGACCACACCTACTAAGTGCTAAAGGTTAGGACCAAAATGTAGAGCTTCAAGTTGAGCAAAGAAGGACCTTCTATTGGTGAGGGTTCCTTTACTAGCTTTCTAGGAATAGTCAATATGAAAACCCTATGGATAGACCCTAGGCTACTAAAGAGGAAAAACTAGACCTCAACCAAAAATGAGGTCAACGTATATATAGCTGAACTGATCGTAAACTCAAACGCTCGCCTTATACTTGAAGTTCCTCTAGATATGTAACTCTTCCTTAGAGGCCCAAGATTATTGTTTCCGAAAATTGAAGAAATTTTTGATAAAATAAATTCATAATTGAAATTACTGTGTTTTGAGTTTACCTTATACCACCTAAACCACATATACTGAACTGTCATCGGAATCTCCTTCTAGGATACCTTAAACCACCTAAACCATCTATACTGAACTGTCACCTAAATCTCCTTCCAGGATAAGTGCGGGCGACTGCATTTGCTCCCAATTATGTCTTTGATGGAATGGTTGTTATGTGTGGGGGAAGTTAATTCAAAAATGACATTTGATTAGTTCTCTATTAAATTTTAAAAGATATAAGACAATAATATCAATATTAAATTAAAACTTGGGTGTTTCTCACTGCTTAGAGCTGATGATGGCTACTCGTGCTGGTTGAACTTGATGGTGCATCCATAATAGCTGCTGGTGACGGTGCTGCTACTGTTGTGGTCATGGCTGGTGGTTGTGGTGGTGTCATTGATGTGACTAGTGATTGTGGTGGTTTCATGGTTGATGGCGGTGGTGGTGTCAGATGGATAGCAGCGGTGGTGTCGTCATTGGTGGTGGTAGCTATGTCATGGCTGGTGTTGAAATGGAGGCCTACTGGGGAGAATTAACTGCACAACCTTGTAAGCTGGTGGACTTCAACAAGATGCCACGCCCCCAATAGAGGGGAGACTATCCCTCCCTCTTGAAGCCATCTGCAAGCATTCAAGTATAATTAATTAGTGCATCTGCATACTAATAAAAGGAAAATTACATTAGTACACAATAAAAAGTAAAGGAAATAATAAATTTCATGCAATCTATAGAATACTAGAACTTAAAATACAAGGGTATGCAGTAAATAGAAGGGAAAACAATAAAGTGTAATCTACAAACTACTAAAATTGAAAATACAACAGTACAAAGCTAAAACAAAATAAACTGTAAAGCGCAATTTGCACCCCATTAAAACTAAAAAAAATACAAAGTTGGATTTACTTACATGTCCTAGTTAGCTTACTTTGATGAGTCACTTGAGGATGTAGTTAAAAGTACTTCATCCAAACTAGCATCTTAATCATGCACATCGATATGATTTTTTTCATGTTTCCTAGTAGCATCACCTAATCGCTTCAGCTATTATGTCAAGTGGGAATGTGTGAATCTCTCATTTTTATTTCTTGATCAGTGGGTTCAATTGAATTATGAATATCAGTAGTCATTGTAGTTCACTAGCTATGATTACTGCCCACTAACCTTATCTCTTATTCTATGGGGATATGGAAGATAAAATAACTGACTTACTTGCCTTACTAAAACGAATGGTTTAAATTTACCATATCTCCTGTTCACTTTTACTTCTATGATATTATATGGTTGGATTACTATTATTCCATACATGATCGAACCAATCACAATTGAAAAGGAATACACTCATGTCAATCGATTTTTCTTGAAAATAACTTAATTTAATATATGTGTAATATTGATTTTGAAAAAAATATATTTTTATTTTGAAAAATGAGACCAAATAAATCACATTCATTTAATAATTTAGATAGTTGAGCATAATACTACAAGTAATACACCACCCCGGGAGATGAGCATATCACTTGTTAGTAGACTCAACTAATTAAATAAATGAATTCATAAAAATTGTTTAGTCTATGAATTTTGTGTCCGACAATTCTTCTATGTAATATAAATGCTAGATAGAATTTATATTGCCAGCGTTCTTAATTGCCTATAAGGGCAAGCCCATATAGTTGAACCAAATCAATTAAGAAAACTCTCGATAGTAATAAGGGATTTCATCTTCAAGAATTCAAAGTTAAGTTCTTATGATTGATCATAGAAAAATCAAGTGGGAAGGGCCCGATCTATGTGATTGATAAGTTAAATTGCCAAAAGGTGACACTCAAAATATTCTTAATTTTTTATGCTTCTAAGGGCTTTAGAAGTTTTTAAATATACGTTTGAAAGAAAAATAATAGTTTTATCTTAAAGCTACATTTTTATAATTTTATTATATACTTTATCAATCAAGTATTTCACAAGTCAGTCACACCATTGAGCTAAAACTACCAGCAACACATGAGACTAAGGGTTACTCTTTGCCAAATGTTAGGGTATAGTAATGTCAATACTTGACCCTCCTAAAGTCATCGGACCAAGATATACAAGAATATTGACTCATCCCATAATTTCATAGTTATTTAGTTTCCTGGCCAAAAACTTGACCTGGTTTCTTTTGGCGGCTAGTATGCAAAAGGGATATGTTATAGACTTTAGAGTTGATTTATATTTTACAAACTAGAGGTTCAATGCAAGTATACATATTATTTCAAGTAATATAGGACTTTCTTTAAAAATTCAATATCGATCCCACAGGGAATCAAGACAAGAAATTCCTTAGGCTAATTCTAATCTACTCCAATGAGGTCTTAGTTTTAGATTTTTATCAAAAAATTTGATATTCCTTAATTCACTAATTTAATCTAAAATTAATGTTAACTAAATTAAATAAACCTAATCTAAGGAGCATGTTTGAATTTTGGAAAATTCTTATATAATCAAAATCCCTTTCCCTTTGCAATGAGATTATAATCAGTGTAGGAATCTAATGTTTAAAAGTTAAATGTAGTTTTGTACAAAATAGGAGCAATCCTATTCTTTACCCTTTCTCGAATGCATAAAGAAAATTGGCTAATCTAATGTAAGGTTCCAAATTCTCTGAGGTTATGCTTGGTAGATTCTAGCATCTTACTTCCAGATTACCCACTTTGCTCTCTCTATATGACAAATCAGTCTTAAGGTTCTAAACTCTAGACAAAATTGATAGGAATCTTGCCTGTCACCGTAGAAACACCAATCCTACGCTCATCAAAATTTATATCCCTATCTATTTTCACTATCGATCTATTTTCACTACCTCTGGGGTCATTATGGTTTCATAATAAATTTAAACATACCAATTGATCAGATCAAATCTGTAAATTTAGTATGAATTAGTGAATCATCATAAGTTTAAAATAAGAGAAATCTTGAACAAGGCAAATCCTACGAATGATTAAATCACATAACCTGAAGAAAGAGTAAAGAAAACTACTCACGGAGCATGGAGAAAATACTTAGATGCTTCATTACAAATGACATTGAAATCCCACAACTATATTGCTATAATTCAAAGAAAATACAAAAAAGTCCAAGACTTATCTTTACAGAAGATTTCACGCCAGCCTTGCACAGCAAGTAGCCATCCCTTACACTTCTTCCAAAGTCCCAAAATTCACCAACACTCTAAAAGACACTTAACCCCTTTATAGACACACACTCGCTATCACGCCTCCTCCCTTCTTCTGCCCAAAAAGACCCCCATTGAGCACTAAAAGTCTCTCTTTAAATAACCCACGAAATCCCTAAGAGTTATTTCAGGTGTCTCTTCAACATTGTCCAAATTCATTGCATTTTCTAGAAGAAAACCATTTCTGGCGGCTAGATGCCAAGTTATTTTGTCAGTCGCCAACATGGGAATAAAAATGTTTTAGATAAATTTAATATATGTATATATAATTTTGGAAAGTAGTATTTAAAAATTTGAACATACTAGACCAAACCAATATCATATAAATAATAGTTTAAATAAACGAGCACAACACTACAAGGCATGCATTTATTCTAGAGAATAAATACATTACTTGATAGTGAGACTTGACTAAATAAACTAAAAAAATTATGATATATGTTTTAGTCTATAAAAATTGGACCTTTAAGGGCAATTTGAGGTTTTTGGTCAAAATTGTTTTGATCTATCGTTATCAAAGACTAACTTTGTAAGAGAAGTGTTGATTTAATGTTATAAAGGGAAATCATATAGAGTTTTTATAGATTCAACCAATCTCTAAAAACTCTACATGAATTCCTTTTATAACGATAGATTAAACAAGTATTGTGCCAGTTAGGAAGAAAAATCAACAACATTATGTTAGTTAGGAAGAAAAGAGTAATACCCAACATGGTTAGCCAATATTGTGCCAGTTTGGAAGAAAAATGGATTGATAAAGATAGATCAACACTTCACTTACAAAGTTAGCCTTTGATAATGATAGATCAACACATCTCTTACGAAGTTAGCCCTTGATAATAATAGATCAAACCAATTTTGACCAAAAACCTTAAATTACCCTAAAAGGTCCAATTACCTTTAATAAAAATTACGAGTTAGTAAGGAAATTAGTAGAGGCTAACATTGTAAGTGAAGAGCAATACCCCACATGGTTAGCCAATATTGTGCCGGTTAGGAAAAAAATGGACAAATCCGTTAACGATAGATCAAACCAACATTTCTATTCGATATTATCCTCAAAACTCTTCTTAAATTTTTATCAAACTAACGGATTTGTCCATTTTTCTTCCTAACTGGCACAATATTGGCTAACCATGTGGGGCATTGCTCTTCTCTTACAAAGTTAGCCTCTACTAATATTATCCTCAAAACTTTATAGGAAAGTTGAAGTAGTATTCCCTTGATATCTTTTCAATGATTTATATTCCCTAAACTTCCAATACCNCAAGAGATGCATCCTTTTACAATAGTTTTCATCCATGGTGGTTGTAACCACCTATTAAGCCAATAGGTGCCTAAAAAAACTATTCAAAATTTGTAAGAACCAAATTTACTCATCCAATAACTACCACTGGCGCTTAAGCGCGGGGCCTTTGGCATTTAGGCGTGGCCTTTTCTGTTTAACCAGTGCTTAAGCGCTAGATCTGGCACTTAGGTGCCAAAACACTTTTGCACATTTTTTACTTATTTGCTCAAAATTTGATCATTTTTCACTCCTTTAAGCACTTTTCACCTTTTCACCTGTACCTCAAAGAAAAACATAAAAAATACCTTCCATTAAAGCTTAATATCTCAAAAATAGGTATAAAAAAAGTGTTTAAAAACACTATATATTTTAGGCGTATCATAGAGCTTTTGATTTTGGGTTTTTCGACCACCAAGGTGGCTAGCTATCATGGAGGGGTCACCATCTGACTCAGGGAGGTCAGGGCTTGGTCTTAGTGAAGTCAATTGGGGTTGGTCTTGTATAAAGGTATCATATTGAAATAGTATGGAAAAATGGCTATTTTGGGCCAATTGGGTGAAATCATGGTTTAGGGCTGGGTTCGCCTCTAAGGCTGGTTTGGGTGCTGAGGGAAATCAGGAGGCACGGCTTAATCAGCATAGTGAAGTCCCTATCCAAGGAGATTTGGCTAAACATGGGTTAGAGTGATTCATGGGAGGGGTTAAAAGAATCTTAAGGATATTCAAAAGTGCTTTAGCCTCTTACCAATAATAGCTTGATGATGTGGCATTGCTCTCATGGCTTATCTATGGCTTGGGAGTGGCTCCATGGCTTGTCCTTAGCTTACTCAACTCTCATGAGGAGGGATTTTTGAAATTATAAAATATTTTGGTGGGATTTGTCATGATTTTTTATTTGGAATGATTTTATTTTGTATTTAGGACTTTAGAAATGATTTTAATCAAATGGATGATGAAGGGAAATAATTGTGAAGTAGGCTTTGGACTTTGGCTTTTGAAATTAAGTATAATGGGCTTTGGGATTTTAAAAAGGAAATTAAACTTGGGCTAATTTAATGTTGATTTTGGTGTAGTAATATGTCATGAGTGATTTGGCAAAATTTCAAGTGATTTTGAGTTGAATTGGTGGGCTAATTTGGTTGATTTAGGCATATAGTCAAAATTGGGTCTTTTTGATTTGAATGAAATTGGGCTTGCAATTGGATCAAATTAGGCTTGAAATTTGTTTAGAATGGAATTGGAGATGCTGAATTTTTTTTAGAATTAAAATTGGGCAAGATTGGGGTCAATTGTGCTAAGATTGGGGCTAATTTGGGGACATTTGGGCCTTTAAGGACAAATTGAGGATTTTGGTCAATTGGGTTAAATTGGTCAAATATGATCAAATTGATGATCAAAAATTGAAAATGATAATATTTGGAATTATTTTGAAATTTTTGAGAATTTTTGGAATTTTTAGGTCATGAGGGGCATTTTGGTAATTTTGGCAATTTTTGGGAATATTTTGAAAATTTTGTAATTTTTGTCAATTTAGGTAGTGTGAGTGGTTTGAAATGATTTTTGGACAAATTTGGGTATTTTGGGTAATTTTGAGATTTTTGGCAAAAATTAGGGTTGTAGGGGTATTTTGGTAATTTGGTGGTTTTGGGCCAAAATGGGCCAATGAGCCATGAAACCATGCCAAACCAAGAGGAGTAATGTGAGGACTCATTTTGGATGCTCAATATGCTGGTCCTAACCCTCTTAGCCAAAGACTAGGGGTATAGGCTCATCAATAGAAGCTTTCCAAAAGGAGTCAGGAGGCCAACCTAAGGGGTCCTAAGGTTCGGGGTAAGTGAAAAAGTGTAGTGTGTGCAAGTTAGCCCCACTAAAAACCAGATCACCTAGGGCTAGTCCTAAGGTCTAACCATCCTATGGGGGACTCCCCATGAGCTCCTTTATATTGACCACACTTACTAAGTGCTAGAGGTTAGGACCAAAATGTGGAGCTTCAAGTTGAGCGAAGGACTTTCTATTGGTGAGGGTTCCTTTTCTAGTTTTCTAGGAATAGTCAATAGGAAAACCCTATGGATAGACCCTAGGCTACTAAAGAGGAAAAACTAGACCTCAACCAAAAATAAGGGCAACGCATATATAACTGAACTGATCGTAAACTCGAACGCTTGCCTTATGCTTGAAGTTCCTCTAGATATGTACCTCTTCCTTAGAGGCCCAAGATTATTGTTTCCGAAAATTGAAGAAATTTTTATATTGATAAAATAAATTCATAATTGAAATTACTGTGTTTTGAGTTTACCTTAAACCACCTAAACCACATATACTGAACTGTCATCGGAATCTCCTTCTAGGATACCTTAAACCACCTAAACCACCTATACTGAACTGTCACCTAAATCTCCTTCCAGGATAAGTACGGGCGATTGCACTTGCTCCCAATTATGTCTTTGATGGAATGGTTGTTATGTGCGGGGGAAGTTAATTCAAAAATGACATTTGATTAGTTCTCTAATAAATTTTAAAAGATATAAGACAATAATATCAATATTAAATTAAAACTTGGGTGTTTCTCACTGCTTAGAGCTGATGATGGCTACTCGTGCTGGTCGAACTTGATGGTGCATCCATAATAGCTGATGGTGAGGTGTTACTACTGTTGTGGTCGTGGCTGGTGGTTGTGGTGGTGTCATTGATGTGACTAGCGATTGTGGTGGTTTCATGGTTGATGGCGGTGGTGGTGTCAGATGGATAGCAGTGGTGGTGTCGTCGTTGGTGGTGGTAGCTATGTCATGGCTGGGGTTGAAATGGAGGCCTACCGGGGAGAATTAACTGCACAACCTTGTAAGCTGGTGGACTTCAACAAGATGCCACACCCCCGATAGAGGGGAGACTATCCCTCCCTCCTGAAGCCATCTGCAAGCATTCAAGAATAATTAATTAGTTCATCTGCATACTAATAAAAGGAAAATTACATTAGTACACAATAAAAAGTAAAGGAAATAATAAATTTCATGCAATCTATAGAATACTAGAACTTAAAATACAAGGGTATGCAGTAAATAGAAGGGAAAACAATAAAGTGTAATCTACAAACTACTAAAATTGAAAATACAACAGTACAAAGCTAAAACAAAATAAACTGTAAAGCGCAGTTTGCACCCCATTAAAACTAAAAAAACTACAAATTTGATGAGTCACTTGAGGATGTAGTTAAAATTACTTCATCCAAACTAGCATCTTAATGATGCACATCGATATGATTTTTTTCATGTTTCCTAGTAGCATCACCTAATCTCTTCAGCTATTATGTCAAGTGGGAATGTGTGAATCTCTCATTTTTATTTCTTGATCAGTGGGTTCAATTGAATTATGAATATCAGTAGTCATTGTAGTTCACTAGCTATGATTACTGCCCACTAACCTTATCTCTTATTCTATGGGGATATGGAAGATAAAATACTTGACTTACTTGCCTTACTAAAATGAATGGTTTAAATTTACCATATCTCCTGTTCACTTTTATATCTATGATATTATATGGTTGGATTACCATTATTCTATACATGATCAAACCAATCACAATTGAAAAGGAATACACTCATGTCAATCGATTTTTCTTGAAAATAACTTAATTTAATATATGTGTAATTTTGATTTTGAAAAAATATATTTTTATTTTGAAAAATGAGACCAAATAAATCACATTCATATAATAATTTAGATAGTTGTGCATAATACTACAAGTAATACACCACCCTGGGAGATGAGCATATCACTTGTTAGTAGACTCAACTAATTAAATAAATGAATTCATGAAAATTGTTTAGTCTATGAATTTTGTGTCCGACAATTCTTCTATGTAATATAAATGCTAGACAGAATTTATATTGCCAGCGTTCTTAATTGCCTATAAGAGCAAGCCTATATAGTTGAACCAAATCAATTAAGAAAACTCTCGATAGTAATAAGGAATTTCATCTTCAAGAATTCAAAGTTAAGTTCTTATGATTGATCATAGAAAAATCAAGTGGGAAGGGCCCGATCCATGTGATTGATAAGTTAAATTGCCAAAAGATGACACTCAAAATATTCTTAATTTTTTATGCTTCTAAGGGCTTTAAAAATTTTTAAATATAAAATTTGAAAGAAAAATAATAGTTTTATCTTAAAGCTACATTTTTATAATTTTATTATATACTTTATCAATCAAGTATTTCACAAGTCAGTCACACCATTGAGCTAAAACTACCTGCAACCCATGAGACTAAGGGTTACTCTTTACCAAATGTTAGGGTATAGTAATGCCAATACTTGACCCTCCTAAAGTCATCGGACCAAGATATACAATAATATTGACTCATCCCATAATTACATAGTTTTTTAGTTTCCTGGCCAAAAACTTGACATGGTTTCTTTTGGCGGCTAGTATGCAAAAGGGATATGTTATAGAATTTAGAGTTGATTTATATTTTACACACTAGAGGTTCAATGCAAGTATACATATTATTTCAAGTAATATAGGGCTTTCTTTAAAAATCCAATATCGATCCCACAGGGAATCAAGACAAGAAATTCCTTAGGCTAATTCTAATCTACTACAATCAGGTCTTAGTTTTAGATTTTTATCAAAAAATTTGATTTTCCTAAATTCACTAATTTAATCTAAAATTAATGTTAACTAAATTAAATAAAACCTAATCTAAGTTATATAATCAAAATCCCTTTCCCTTTGCAATGAGATTATAATCAGTGTAGGAATCTAATGTTTAAAAGTTAAATGTAGTTTTGTACGAAATAGGAGCAATCATATTCTTTACCCTTTCTTGAATGCATAAAGAAAATTGGCTAATCTAACGTAAGGTTCCAAATTCTCAGAGGTTATGCTTGGTAGATTCTAGCCACTTACTTCCAGATTACCCACTTTGCTCTCTCTATATGACAAATCAGTCTTAAGGTTCTAAAATCTAGACGAAATTGATAGGAATCTTGCATGTCACCGTAGAAACACCAATCCTACGCTCATCAAAAGTTATCTCCCTATCTATTTTCACTACCTCTGGGGTCATTATGGTTTCATAATAAATTTAAACATACCAATTGATCAGATCGAATCTGTAAATTAAGTATGAATTAGTGAATCATCATAAGTATAAAATAAGAGAAATCTTGAACAAGGTAAATCCTACGAATGATTAAATCACATAACCTGAAGAAAGAGTAAAGAAAACTACTCACTGAGCATGGAGAAAATACTTAGATGCTTCATTACAAATGACATTGAAATCACACAACTATATTGCTATAATTCAAAGAAAATACAAAAATGTCCAAGACTTATCTTTACAGAAGATTTCACGCCAGCCTTGCACAGCAAGTAGCCAGCCCTTACACTTCTTCCAAAGTCCCAAAATTCACCAACACTCCAAAGGACACTTAACCCCTTTATAGACACACACCCGCTATCACGCCTCCTCCCTTCTTCTGCCCAAAAAAACCCCCATTGAGCACTAAAAGTCTCTCTTTAAATAACCAACGAAATCCCTAAGAGCTATTTCAGGTGTCTCTTCAACATTGTCCAAATTCATTGCATTTTCTAGAAGAAAACCATTTCTGGCGGCTAGATGCCAGTTATTTTGTCAGTCGCCAACATGGGAAGAATAATGTTTTAATTAAATTTAAGATATGTATATATAATTTTGGAAAGTAGTATTTAAAATTTTGAAAATACGAGACCAAACCAATGTCATATAAATAATAGTTTAAATAAACGAGCACAACACTACAAGACATGCATTTATTCTAGAGAATAAATACATTACTTGATAGTGAGACTTGATTAAATAAACTAAAAAATTTATGATATATGTTTTAGTCTATAAAAATTTGACCTTTAAGGGCAATTTGAGGTTTTTGGTCAAAATTGTTTTGATCTATCGTTATCAAAGACTAACTTTGTAAGAGAAGTGTTGATTTAATGTTATAAAGGGAAATCATATAGAGTTTTTATAGATTCAACCAATCTCTAAAAACTCTACATGAATTCCTTTTATAACGATATGTTAAACAAGTATTGTGCCAGTTAGGAAGAAAAATCGACAACATTATGTTAGTTAGGAAGAAAAGAGCAACACCCAACATGGTTAGCCAATATTGTGCCAGTTTGGAAGAAAAATGGATTGATAAAGATAGATCAACACTTCTCTTACAAAGTTAGCCTTTGATAACGATAGATCAACACATCTTTTACGAAGTTAGCCTTTGATAATAATAGATCAAACCAATTTTGACCAAAAACCTTAAATTGCCCTAAAAGGTCCAATTACCTTTAATAAAAATTACGAGTTAGTAAGGAAATTAGTCGAGGCTAACATTGTAAGTGAAGAGCAATACCCCACATGGTTAGCCAATATTGTGCCGGTTAGGAAAAAAAAAATGGACAAATCTGTTAACGATAGATCAAACCAACATTTCTATTCGATATTATCCTCAAATCTCTTCTTAAATTTTTATCAAACTAATGGATTTGTCCATTTTTCTTCCTAACTGGCACAATATTGGCTAACCATGTGGGGCATTGCTCTTCTCTTACAAAGTTAGCCTCTACTAATATTATCCTCAAAACTTTATAGGAAAGTTGAAGTAGAATTCCCTTTATATCTTTTCAATGATTTATATTCCCTAAACTTCCAATACTAAACTGAAGACCACCCATTAAGTATTTATTTATCATCATCGTAGCAATGATGACATCCTTGTAGAGATTTAAGGATAATATCTTGAATTTTCTTGAATTTTATTATCATCATCTTATCAAAGATTTATATTCCTTAAACTTCCAATACCAAACTGAATACCACCCATTCAAAATTTTGTTATCATCATCGTAGGAATGACGACGTACTTGTAGAGATTTGAGGATAATTTTCTTGAGTTTTAGTTAAATCAAAAGATATAGTAACAGGTTATGTAGATGAATCTCCTAAAAACACATATTTTTATTATCATTTTCCAAAAATTCCCCTATCTAATATAAAAGATTAGATATAATTAATATTAACATGGGTTCCAAGGTTTCTTTTAAGGGCAAGCCCCTATAGTTAAATACATCCTATATAATTAAAATTGCCTAAGAAAACCCTTGATATAGATTAGAAAGTATTATCTTCAAGAATCTTAAAGTTTAGGGCTTTCAAGGCTGGATAAAGGAGTATCAAGTGGGAATGATCAAATAAGAGCAGTTATTTTTGAAATCAAAAAGGAGAAAACTAAAGGATGCCACAAATCCTAAGGAAAACCTCGATGACTTCCCAAGTTATCCTATGGTTGACTTCAATTTTGAGGAAAAATTATTAGATGTTTTATCAACTCAATTTTATTATTTAGGGCTTACACTTGCATGACACAGTCAAATAAATAGGTTGGAAGATAGGATGGTTTTTGTCGTAACAAACGATATCCTCAGAGCTTAAAGTGAGTTAGGGCTTATATTGCACAACATGGCTGTGCAAAGGCCTAAAGAAGAGCTACTTCAAAGTCCTTTGGCAAAATATTTAATTCTAAGAAAAGTTTTTTATTGTAGATCTATTTTCTCTCTCAAAGTTGTTCTTCTATACATTCTTGTTGTGCTGCCCATAGAGTTAGCTCCAAGCTCCTTGTTGTGACGGCTCTAGGTGAGAACTTATAGTTTTGCAGTTTAAGTGAAAAGTTTTGGTGTTGTTGTGGTTTAAGTGTCCTTGTGGGGGATTTTAGTTTAATTAGAGCTGCACCGGTTAGGATCCTACAGTTCCCTCCTTCTGACACCACTATTTTCTCTTGATTTTACTTAGTCTACATAAGTTGTTAAGCTCATCTAAACTGCAGAACTCTCTTTAACAACTGTAGGTTGCCTCATTCAAGAAATCCTCATAAATCTAAAAGGAGTGTATTATGTTCGTTCATGGTTTTAAAGGTGCAAATTTAATTTTGAAAATATATTTTTCTGTATTTAAGTTTTGGTTTTGTTTTGCATGTCAAGTAAATAAATGCAGGTAGAATATGTTGTAAGATAAATAAATAAATAAACTTCCAATTCATAAAATGTAATTGTGTATCTAGGCATCTGCTACTGTTTCATGGTTAACACCATAAAACATAATATATTTGCAGGGAATTTAAATAAATTGTAGGAAAGTAAAAATGGAGCATCTAGAGCGGTAAAAATCAGAAAAAAAAACCCGTAGTCATATATGAAAGATTAGAACTAAGTGTAAGACATTGATTAAGGTGGGATCTCAGAGCTGGATTGTTTGCTTCTCAAACTTGAATGAGAGCTACAAGCCCGATAATCTATGAGGACAGTCCTAACCTCGATCCAAGTGATTAACCATGGACCTTCATAAATTTTCATTCTTAATTTAGTTTTTCATGCATGTATAATTTACTTTAATAGAAAAAAAAAATTTCATTTTCTTAAACACTTTGCAAAGTAGAGTAGCCAAGTTAATTAGTTTGATCAAGCTAGGATACAGACAGCTTAAGAGTATCGTAAGCAAAAATCTTGTCAAGAGTCGGCAAATAGTTCTATCGGTCCTTATCCTCTCCTTTTACTGAAGTTCCTTGAGGTTGGAGATATCATTTTAAATCCCACATCTTATCCCTCATTTTAGCACACATTAACATTATCGTCATTGCTTTAGCCACCTAGAACTCAGACTTACACAAGCTCGATGATTTATAAGTGGCAAAAATAAATATCCCCAATTGTTCAAAGGATTTAAATGCCTTAGAGAAGACTCAAATCCTTAAGCATTGGGTTTATTAATGTTGGTCAGGGCATTTCTATTGATTTAGGTGAATTATTGGGTCTCAAGGTATAACTTGGTGGATTTTTAAAATTTTTAATGAATAATTTTCTTGAACAAAGAATAATAAGGTCAATTTTCCTTCAAAACATCCAAAAGATCATAAAAGTGTTTGAGGCATAGCCTTAAACAACTTTTAAAACCCCTTGAACAGTTTCGAGTTCGTTTGAACTTATTATACTATTCAATTAATCATCCGAAGTTAAATTTAGATTTGGTAGTAATTAATTTATCTTGTACTCAATGAACCTTATTATTTTAATTATTCCATGAGCGTGGTACTTAAACATTCACTTGATGTTTCATTTAAGAGTTATGTAAGTGGACGCCTATAAGGGCAAGCTCAAGTCATTAAGGATATTGTGCTTGTGATTAAAGTGGGGTTTATAGTGATTTAGAGATATTAATAATTAATTCAGTTTAATTTTCTAAACCTCATTAGGTAAATTTAAATCAAGTTTTGTTTGTTACTAAGCCATTAAATCAAGCTTTCACGGTAGATTTACAATAATCAAAGATATTAAATTAAGTGGGTTTAATTCTCATTGAAAGATTGCATTAATCAGCAATTAGGGGCTTCAAATGAGTTGGTTATTATCTTCCTAACTCAAGCCCACTACCTTAGGGCCATCCAAATAGGTTAACTTCCAAGTCATAATAATTTATGAAAATTACCATTTTACCCTTATTATAAAAAAAGTGGTGAGTTGGTTTCTACCTCTTAAGTACTTATGTTTCAAACATCCAAGAGGGTTCATGTTGATCAATATTTCCCATTTACCCCTTGAGTTAGCCTAAAATTTAATTTGGGCATCAAACTCCCAAAATTATCATTTTGCCTCTACGACTTTCCACTTCATATATAATTAAATTCAACTCAAATGACTTTGAAATTTTTTTAGTAACCAAATCATGGGTCAATTAAAATATCAGAGGTGAAATTATAATTTTCTGATTTCTATTTAATTTTTTCTAATTATTTTTACTCAAAAATAGGGATTTTCAATGTTAATTCATTTGATTAATCAAAGTAAGGTTTCTGTTCTTAGGAAAATTATTAAAGGTTCACATAAGTTAGGGGACCATTTGGATCAAATTTCATGATTTTTTCAATAATACTTAAATTATTATAACTATTTATTAATTATANTCTAATTATTTTTACTCAAAAATAGGGATTTTCAATGTTAATTCATTTGATTAATCAAAGTAAGGTTTCTGTCCTTAGGAAAATTATTAAAGGTTCACATAAGTTAGGGGACCATTTGGATCAAATTTCATGTTTTTTTCAATAATATTTAAATTATTATAATTATTTATTAATTATACTGATTAATTAAATAGAAGATATAATTTAATTTAAAATTTATTTTTAATATTTTTTTCTTTGTCCCTTTGAGTTCAGTGAACTCAGAGAAACAAATTTTTTTTAATGTTTTTTATTTTATTTATTGTAATTATTTTAATGCAAAATTAAGAATAATACATTTTTAGCATTTAAAAATGCATAACTTTATTATTAAAATTAGTAAAAATGTTTTAAGTGGTCCCAAGTGATCATGGAACAGTTTGTAATATTTTTGTGCATTTTTGTATTTTTTGATTTTTTTAATTATTTTTAATTATTTTTAAATTGAAATTAGCTCAAAAATAAACTATTTAGTTTAANTTTTAAGTGGTCCCAAGTGATCATGGAACAGTTTGTAATATTTTTGTGCATTTTTGTATTTTTTGATTTTTTAAATTATTTTTAATTATTTTTAAATTGAAATTAGCTCAAAAATAAACTATTCACTAATTTTATTTTATTTTTAGTGCCCCTGGTCAAAAGGATCACTCTAAACCACTTTTCATAATATTCCTTATTATAACTTATTTTTATATTTATTTTACTACAAAAGTCCCATTTATTTAGAAAATAGACTTTAATATTAAATTCAATTCAAATGAGTTTCAAATTTTTACAGCAACTTAATAAGTTCATTATCTTCACTATGGATCAAAATTTGTGATTTATTGATTTATATTTAATTAGTTTATTTTATTTNACAAAAGTCCCATTTATTTAGAAAATAGACTTTAATATTAAATTCAATTCAAATGAGTTTCAAATTTTTACAACAACTTAATAAGTTGATTATCTTCACTATGGATCAAAATTTGTGATTTATTGATTTAAATTTTATTTACTTTATTTTATTGGTTTTAATGACTTAATTAAATAATATAATACACATAATTATTTCAACTCATTTTATATTTTTCCTAGGGTCCACTAACCACAGTAAACTTGTCAAAACAAGTCCTATAATTTTTTGATTTATATTTTAATTTATATATTTATTTTAATAAAAAAAGGTTGACTTAACTTTAAAAATTGGGGCTTTCAAGGTTAGGGGTGTTCTCTAACTTAGAAAAGTCAGAAAATACTCATAATCACATGGAGAATAAACCCCTTAAATTTTAATTCATGGCGATTAATATTTAATTAAATAAAATTAAAATAATTTTTTTAGTATTTAATTAATTAAAAATAAAATACATGACAAATAAATTTTATTTTTGGTTCATAATTTTCCCCTCTGTTCACTGAGCAACATGACATTTTTATTTTTCAGCACAAAGTTATGATTTTTAAAGTTTTAGTATTTAATTAAATAAAAAAATACTCTATTTAACTACTTATCCACGCAACACCCACGTCAACCTCGGCGGCTCAGAATGCACACACGAAGACATTGCTTGGATTTAAAGGATGGTTCAGTTCAAAGTCTGTACCATTGACCCTTTCACAAAGATGAAATCAGAATTGAAAGGTCCTGAAGGCCAAGAAGGCAAAAGCTACATAGATGGTTCTTTCAAAAGAAATTGCTCATATAGAAGGAACATGGTTACACAAGAACTCACCTCTCCTTAGAGGGAATAAGTTTAACCCACTATTAATTGAATTTGGATGAATTTTTGAAGAGATGTTTGAAGCAAGCCTTGGTTAAAACGTGGGAAATAGTTCATCCGACACAAAAATTCATTCAACTGGCTTTTGAAAGGAGCCAACTTCTAGAAAATTAATTGAATGGAGACATATTTTGAAGAGACGCCAAGAAAACCCTTGGATTTTTATTAAAGAATACTTAGATCATCAAAGGAAGAGGCCATCCACAACCAATAACCAACCATTCTGTCGGCCACCTTTTCTTTTTATTTTGAGTTTTAGTGTGTATTGTGAGTGAAGGAAGAGAATTCAAATGAACTTCAAAACATTTGGTGGAGAAGATTTGAGATAAGTGTTTATCTTTGGGACATTTGGTTTTAATTTAGACTTCTTGTTTTTTTGCATGATTTCTACTTTTAAACTCAAGTGTGGTTGTGTTTTCTCTATGAATTCTGAGTAGTTTTCTTTATATTTTTCCTTAAAATTAAGTGATTAAGTATTAAAAGGAATTTATGTGAAGTATTAGACTTTGATGTTGNACTCAAGTGTGGTTGTGTTTTCTCTATGAATTCTGAGTAGTTTTCTTTATATTTTTCCTTAAAATTAAGTGACTAAGTATTAAAAGGAATTTATGTGAAGTATTAGACTTTGATGCTCGAAGAAGTTATGATGTTTTTAAACCATGTACTTCATTTACTTCTTGATTTGATCAATTAAGATGTTAATACCCATCGTGAGAACATGTAAGATCAGAGATTGTATTGTCTCATTCAAAAAATTCTAAGAATCACATTTGATTTCATGGATGAGAATGTAGTTCATGGGGTTGAGTGCAAATATATAGGGAAATAAACTTTGAAGGGTGTAGAATTAGAGGTCTTTAGAGTGACAGACTAAAACCCCTAATTTGATTTATAGTTTTTGGTTCTGGTATGAGATGTTAGAACCCAAGTGGAGGGAGTAAAGGGAACCCTAGAGTGACAGCTAGTATCTTCTCTACCTAACTGGTCTTTAGGACTATTCAAATTATATATATTAACTAATGCTCTTTTTAACATATCTAGTAATGGTAAAAAATATGATTGCTCTTATTTCACACAACACAGTTAGAATACTTCTACAACAGAATTTCTTTACTTGTTACTGATTCATGATAAGGAAAAAGATATTTTATTTATATTTCCTTCATCTTCCAAGTATTTAGTTAAGTTAATTAGTTGCTTACTTTATTTTCAATTATAAAAAATTTACAAAAAGAATCAAATTTTCATTCCTATTTTAGTATCTAGAATGTAAGTAAGAATATTTTGCTAAGTAAAATTTTGTTATTGAATTTCTTTTATTTTGTAAAGTTGCATATTGTATTTATCTCTATGGGTTTGATATTTGGGGCTTAATTAAAAAGTCCCATGACTCCAAGGCAATTTGGTAAGTCCCATGACTCCAAGGCAATTTTAGGTGGGTTTGATTGGCTAGTTTTGGTTTGAAACCAAGGTTTGAATGTAGCATGAGAGAGAGGAATGTCCAAGTGAAGGAGGAAGAAGTAAGAGGCTCTTCCACTTACCAAATTTGGTAAGTTTGACCTCATGATCCCCCTGAATGGTTTCATGAGGCAATGGAGATGTTTCATACAAAAGGAATTTTGGATATTCAGGCATTTAAATAAAAAAAAGGTCAACCTGCCCTTTTTGGATAAAATCTCATGTGTATGCATGGTAAGATTGTTATGATGTCAATGATGAATATTTTCAATTGAAATGGGATGATAAAGATGAGTTTTGTCATGTGGACTCAACTTTGGCGTTTCCAAATTAATGCCATGGGCTTTTAAAAATGTTCATGTAAATGGGCTTTTTTAAAAATATGCATGAAGATTTTGATTTTAAAATCGATCATGGACTAATCAAATTGGATTTTGGGTTGGTTGAATTTGGGTTTGAATTTGAAGTTGGGTAGGTTGGGAGTAAATTTGGTGAAAATTGAGGTTAATTTAGTCAATTGGGTGCAAATTGGGGATTTCGGGCTTTAAGGGCAATTTTGGCAATTTTAGGAATTTTAGGTAAAATTGGGCCCTTTTGGATGACTTAAAGTGGTTCAACATGAATTTTTATGGAAATTTTTGAATTTAAGAAGTTTTGAGGATTTTATGGTTTCATGAGTATTTTGGTAATTTTGTGGAGCTTTGGGGGTTGAAGGCCAAGGAAGGATATTAAAGTGGAATTAGAGTCACTGGAAATACAAACCATGATGTTACTCGTAGGATGCCATGAGACCAATGGGAAAGCCCATTTTGGATCCTCCATGTTTTGGTCCTAGCTATCCTGGCCAAGTGCTAAAGGCTTGAGGACAACCCACATTAGATTACAAAGAGTTAGGGAATGAGTTTATTGTAGGTAATTTTAGGGTTTGTGATGTGTGAGTTTGTCAAAGGTTCAAGTGTCTGTGTGTGAAAGCTTGACCAAGACAAAGCCACCCAGGCTAACCCTATAGCCTGATAATTCTATAGGATTCCCTTTGAGCTCCCCCATGTTGGTTTCAACCATCTAAGTGCTAGAAGTCAAAAATATGCATGTGGAACTTCAAGAAGAGTAAAAAGTGTTTAAAGTTTCTATGAGGTAGGGTTCTATCACTAGTCTTCTAGGATAGTCAACAGGAGAGTTCTATGGCTATATCCTAGGCTTTTAAAAAAGAAAGACAAGACCACAACAAAAGCGAGGTCAATAAATGGACCGCCAATAGGTGTGGTGTGCTAGAAGAGCACATTGAGTGTATTGTAGTTGATCAAAATGATCAACCAAACAAACATAAATATTTAAGCCAACATTGTTAGAATCAAAACGTAGTATTGAGTGAAGAAGGTTTCTACTGTGGAATTAGTAGGTGCACTTTTCAATGAAAGTTATAAGATTTGGTCATGTTCTTTGCTCTTTTATCCATATAAAAGGGTGTTTTATGAATTTAGATGGGCAACCATCAGGGTTCCTTGTCAGGAACTCGATAGCCGTGATAAGCTTAATTTGTTTTCAATTTGTTTTTGGATTTATATATTGATTTTGGTTTTGCATAAATAATTATTTTTTGTGGTGAGGAGATCAGGTTGAGATGGAAAGCATACAAACTCACATCCAACTCAAAGACTGATAGAGAAATATTTTACTACCTTGAGAAGGAAAGCTCAAGGACTCACATCCAACCCAAAATGTAGCGCAAGGGAATCAGAATATAGGTACTGACCCTAAGATGTGAATCAAAATTTAGGTACAGACTCTAGAAATTTCATAAAGAGAATCAAATTTTAGGTACTCAAGATGGGAATCAAAATTTAGGTAATGACCCTGAAAGTTTCATAAAGGGAATCAAAATTTAGGCACTGACCTCGAGGTGGGAATTGAAATTTAGGTACTGTCCCCAGAAGTTTCATAAAGGGAATCAGAATTTAGGTACTGACCACTAGATTTGATGAAGAGATTCATAATTTAGGTTATTGAGATAGGAATCATAAGATTGGTATGGACCCCGTAAATTTTATGAAGGGAATCAAAATTTAGAACTGAACTTGAGATTTGATTAAGGGAATTAGAATTTAGGTACAAGCCCTGAGATGGGAATAAAAAATTAGGTACTAACTCTGAGATGTGAATCAGAATTTAGGTATTGACCCTAGAAGTTTATTGAAGGGAATCAAAATTTAGCTCTGGAAATTGGAATTTAGGTACCGAACCTGAGATTTTATTTTTACTACATTGCGAAGGAAATCTCAGGGACTCACATCTAACCCAAGAGGTAGCAAGACAAAATCAAAATTTAGCTATTGACCCCGAAATGGGAATCATAATTTGCGACCTTATAAGTTTCATGAAGGGAATCAAAATTTTTGTACTGACCTCGAGATTTGATTATTGCTACATTAGGAAGGAAAGATCAAGGACTTACATCCAACTCAAGAGGTAGCAAGAGGGAATTAGAATATAGGTGCTGACCTCGAGATGGGAACCAGAATTTGGGTACCGATCCCGACAGTTTCATTGGAGAATCTCAATAGAGATAATCAGGATGTAGTATTTCCTTAGTATCCCAGATATCCACCATGTGAGCCTGCAACTATTTGGCATAGTGAAGATAGTGAAGAAGAAGAGGGTGATGATTAGTTTGGATTTTTAGTTTAGTACTATGTTTTTAGTTTTTTTATTGTTATGAACTGTTGTTGGTACTAGTATTCTATACTTTTTGTTATAATTTTATTTCTTATTGTAAAGACTGTTAGTTTTTGTTATGTTGTGTTTTTTTTCATACACCATTGTGATGTATTTGTGTTTAGATAGTATTTTTTAGTAATAGTAATTGTTTTAATTATGTGTATTTAGTTAGTGTTTGTTGAACTTAATTATGGAATCTCAGAAATGTTTAGAATTTAGTCAACTTACTACTTAAAGTTGCGTGTTTAAAATTTTCAATTTACTACCAATTATTTTTCTTTATGTTGCAGTCATGTATGTTTGTTAGTGTGTTTATTTGCTTTTATGTTATACTCCACTGCATAGAAGTCTGATGAATCTCTATATGTTATAAACATTAAAACTTGATCAATTGAATTTTTACTCCTGTTTTTTAATTTTTGTACTTGCATATTAAGGATATAAAAATTCCTGCAAGCATGTTATAGGTAGTTTTCATCCCTGTTTATTTATATATGATGCTAGAATGGTTTATTTCTATTAAAAAACTTAAGTTTAGGGGGATGAAAAATTTTAAAGAAACTTAAAAGTTTATTTGTTCTCAAATGTATTTCAAATAAATTTGATTTTGATTTGAAAAATGATTATATATATGAAGTTATATTAAGGAAGTAAAATTTTAATTTTAGAAATGTGTAAGAGAATTTAGTTAAAATTTATAGTAATGAAGAAAAACATAATGTTAAAAATTTTTAGTTTGGAAAATGCTAAGTATTGTGTAACTATCTTTAGTAGGAGAAATTGTATTTTTGAAAAAGTTAAAAATTTAGACCTTTTATTTTTAAAACTTAAATTTCTTTTATTGAAATTAATTTTCAAAATTATTATTATGTTTTTAAGTGAAAGAAAAATATCAACTCTTTGCTTTAAGAAAGGAAGAGTGGAATTCAAAAACATTAAATGTCTATCCAGATATACTAATCCTTACCTGAGAAAAAGAAAGCAAAAGAAAAAGAAAAAGAAAGAAAGAGAAGAAGAAAAAGAAAAATAAAAGAAAAGAAAAGAAGAAAAAAAATTTAAAAGGGAGGAGAAGCTTAAGGATTAGTGTCCAATAAAAAATTGTTTCCACATCTGATCTTTTTAAAGTATAAGACTTGAGAAACTCTTAAGCTTAAGGATATAATATAGTGAGCAAAATTATGTTTTTTAATTTTAGTAGAGATGATAAAATGCATGAACTCTATATTTCAAAAATCTACAGATTTTTTGAATTAGATAGGAACTCATATTTTCATATTTCTTAACATTAAAAATTTCTAAACCTTAAGTTGATCTCATTTACTAATATTTTTTCTAAATTGGACTACTATATTTCTACGTCAAAATTTTGGTAACTGCTAAAGAAACTCATATGCATTATCTACTTATCTTGGTTTTTAAAGATTGAAAGGTCACTTGAGGACAAGTAACATCTTAAGTTTGAGGGATTTTGATACACCTAAAATATATAGTATTTTTATACACATTTTTATGCCTATTTTTGAGATATTATGCTTTAATGAAGGGTATTTATGTGTTTTTCTTGTAGGTACAATCAAATGGATGAAAAATGCTAAAATGAGTGAAAATGGGTCAAATTTGGAGCAAAAATGAAGAAAAGTGCAAAAATGAACTGGGGCGCCTAAGTGCTCAAGTTTGANTGAAGGGTATTTATGTGTTTTTCTTGTAGGTACAATCAAATGGATGAAAAATGCTAAAATGAGTGAAAATGGTTCAAATTTGGAGCAAAAATGAAGAAACGTGCAAAAATGAACTGGGGCGCCTAAGTGCTCAAGTTTGGCGCCTACGCGTCAGAGGCTCCTCAACTAAGCGCCAAGTACCTCGCGCTTAAGTGCCAGAAGTGGTTACTTGATTATTTATTTAATTGGAGCAGATTTTTGAAGAGGTGTTTGAAGCAACCCTTGATAAAAAACATGGGAAATAGGCCATGAACACAAAAATTCATTCAATTGGCTTATGAGAAGGAAATTTCTAGAAGATTCATTGAATGTAAACACCTTTTTTAAGAGACACCAAGGCACCCCTTGGATTTTTATAAGGAAAGACTTAGATTTTCCATGAAAGAGGCCAGCTGTNATTGGAGTGGATTTTTGAAGAGGTGTTTGAAGCAACCCTTGATAAAAAACATGGGAAATAGGCCATGAACACGAAAATTCATTCAATTAGCTTATGAGAAGAAAATTTCTAAGAGATTCATTGAATGAAAAAACCTTTTTTAAGAGACACCAAGGCACCCCTTGGATTTCTATAAGGAAAGACTTAGATTTTCCATGAAAGAGGCCAGCTGCCCATCAAACTTTACAGTCATTGTCCATCTGACTTGCTGACATTGCCGCCTGCCACCTTTTCTTTTTATTTTGAGTTCTAGTTTGTATTGTGAGTGAAGGAAGAGAATTCAAAGGAATGTCAAGACATTTTGNAGCTGTCCATCAAACTTTACAGTCATTGTCCATCTGACTTGCTGACATTGCCGCCTGCCACCTTTTCTTTTTTTATTTTGAGTTCTAGTTTGTATTGTAGTTGAAGGAAGAGAATTCAAAGGAACGTCAAGACATTTTATGGAGGGGATTTGAGATAAGTGTTTATCTTTGTGACAACACTTGGTTTTACNTAAATTTTAATTCATGGCGATTAATATTTAATTAAATAAAATTAAAATAATTTTTTTAGTATTTAATTAATTTAAAACAAAATACATGACAAATAAATTTTATTTTTGGTTCATAATTTTCTCCTCTGTTCACTGAGCAACATGACATTTTTATTTTTCAGCACAAAGTTATGATTTTTAAAGTTTTAGCATTTAATTAAATAAAAAAAATACCCTATTTAACTACTTATCCACGCAACACCCACGTCAACCTCGACGGCTCGGAATGCACACACGAAGACATTGCTTGGATTTAAAGGATGGGTTCAGTTCAAAGTCTGTACCATTGACCCTTTCACAAAGATGAAATCAGAATTGAAAGGTCCCGAAGGCCAAGAAGGCAAAAGCTACATAGATGGTTCTTTCAAAAGAAATTCCTCATATAGAAGGAGCATGGTTACACAAGAACTCACCTCTCCTTAGAGGGAATAAGTTTAACCCACTATTAATTGAATTTGGATGAATTTTTGAAGAGGTGTTTGAAGCAAGCCTTGGTAAAAACGTGGGAAATAGTTCATCCGACACAAAAACTCATTCAACTGGCTTTTGAAAGGAGCCAACTTCTAGAAAATTAATTGAATGGAGACAAATTTTGAAGAGACGCCAAGAAAACCCTTGGATTTTTATTAAAGAATACTTAGATCATCAAAGGAAGAGGCCATCCACAACCAATAACCAACCATTCTGTCGGCCACCTTTTCTTTTTATTTTGAGTTTTAGTGTGTATTGTGAGTGAAGGAAGAGAATTCAAATGAACTTCAAAACATTTGGTGGAGAAGATTTGAGATAAGTGTTTATCTTTGGGACATTTGGTTTTAATTTAGACTTCTTGTTTTTTTGCATGATTTCTACTTTTAAACTCAAGTGTGGTTGTGTTTTCTCTATGAATTCTGAGTAGTTTTCTTTATATTTTTCCTTAAAATTAAGTGATTAAGTATTAAAAGGAATTTATGTGAAGTATTAGACTTTGATGTTGGAAGAAGTTATGATGTTTTTAAACCATGTACTTCATTTACTTCTTGATTTGATCAATTAAGATGTTAATACCCATCGTGAGAACATGTAAGATCAGAGATTGTATTGTCTCATTCAAAAAATTCTAAGAATCACATTTGATTTCATGGATGAGAATGTAGTTCATGGGGTTGAGTGCAAATATATAGGGAAATAAACTTTGAAGGGTGTAGAATTAGAGGTCTTTAGAGTGACAGACTAAAACCCCTAATTTGATTTATAGTTTTTGGTTCTGGTATGAGATGTTAGAACCCAAGTGGAGGGAGTAAAGGGAACCCTAGAGTGACAGCTAGTATCTTCTCTACCTAACTGGTCTTTAGGACTATTCAAATTATATATATTAACTAATGCTCTTTTTAACATATCTAGTAATGGTAAAAAATATGATTGCTCTTATTTCACACAACACAGTTAGAATACTTCTACAACAGAATTTCTTTACTTGTTACTGATTCATGATAAGGAAAAAGATATTTTATTTATATTTTCTTCATCTTCCAAGTATTTAGTTAAGTTAATTAGTTGCTTACTTTATTTTCAATTATAAAAAATTTACAAAAAGAATCAAATTTTCATTCCTATTTTAGTATCTAGAATGTAAGTAAGAATATTTTGCTAAGTAAAATTTTGTTGTTGAATTTCTTTTATTTTGTAAAGTTGCATATTGTATTTATCTCTATGGGTTTGATATTTGGGGCTTAATCAAAAAGTCCCATGACTCCAAGGCAATTTGGTAAGTCCCATGACTCCAAGGCAATTTTAGGTGGGTTTGATTGGCTAGTTTTGGTTTGAAACCAAGGTTTGAATGTAGCATGAGAGAGAGGAATGTCCAAGTGAAGGAGGAAGAAGTAAGAGGCTCTTCCACTTACCAAATTTGGTAAGTTTGACCTCATGATCCCCCTGGATGGCTTCATGAGGCAATGGAGAGGTTTCATACAAAAGGGATCTTGGATATTCAGGCATTTAAATAAAAAAAAGGTCAACCTGCCCTTTTTGGATAAAATCTCATGTGTATGCATGGTATGATTGTTATGATGTCAATGATGAATATTTTCAATTGAAATGGGATGATAAAGATGAGTTTTTTCATGTGGACTCAACTTGGACCTTTCCAAATTAATGCCATGGGCTTTTAAAAATGTTCATGTAAATGGGCTTTTTTAAAAATATGCATGAAGATTTTGATTTTAAAATCGATCATGGAATAATCAAATTGGATTTGGGGTTGGTTGAATTTGGGTTTGAATTTGAAGTTGGGTAGGTTGGGAGTAAATTTGGTGAAAATTGAGGTTAATTTAGTCAATTGGGTGCAAATTAGGGATTTCGGGCTTTAAGGGCAATTTTGGCAATTTTAGGAATTTTAGGTAAAATTGGGCCCTTTTGGATGACTTGGAGTGGTTCGACATGATTTTTTATTGAATTTTGTGAATTTAGGAAGTTTTGAAGATTTTATGGTTTCATGAGTATTTTGGTAATTTTGTGGAGCTTTGGGGGTTGAAGGCCAAGGAAGGATATTAAAGTGGAATTAGAGTCACTGGAAATACAAACCATGATGTTACTCGTAGGATGCCATGAGACCAATGGGAAAGCCCATTTTGGATCCTCCATGTGTTGGTCCTAGCTATCCTGGCCAAGGGCTAAAGGCTTGAGGACAACCCACATTAGATTACAAAGAGTTAGGGAATGGGTTTATGGTAGGTAATTTTAGGGTTTATGATGTGTGAGTTTGTCAAAGGTTCAAGTGTCTGTGTGTGAAAGCTTGACCAAGACAAAGCCACCCAGGCTAACCCTATAGCCTGACAATTCTATAGGACTCCCTTTGAGCTCCACCATGTTGGTTTCAACCATCTAAGTGCTAGAAGTCAAAAATAGGCATGTGGAATATCAAGAAGTGTAAAAAGTGTTTAAAGTTTCTATGAGGTAGGGTTCTATCACTAGTCTTCCAGAATAGTTAACAGGAGAGTTCTATGGCTAGATCCTAGACTTTTAAAAAAGAAAGACAAGACAACAACAAAAGCGAGGTCAATAAATGGACCGCCAATTGGTGTGGTGTGCTAGAAGAGCACATTAAGTGTATTGTAGTTGATCAAAATGATCAACCAAAAAAACATAAATATCTTAGCCAACATTGTTAGAATCAAAACGTAGTATTGAGTGAAGAAGGTTTCCACTGTGGAATTAGTAGGTGCACTTTTCAATGAAAGTTGTAAGATTTGGTCATGTTCTTTGCTCTTTTATCCATATAAAAGGGTGTTTTATGAATTTAGATGGGCAACCATCAGGGATCCTTGTCAGGAACTCGATAGCCGTGACAAGCTTAATTTGTTTTCAATTTGTTTTTGGATTTATATATTGATTTTGGTTTTGCAGAAATAATTATTTTTTGTGGTGAGGAGATCAGGTTGAGATGGAAAGCATACAAACTCACATCCAACTCAAAGACTAATAGAGAAATATTTTCCTACCTTGAGAAGGAAAGCTCAAGGACTCACATCCAACCCAAAATGTAGCGCAAGGGAATCATAATACAGGTACTGACCCCAAGATGTGAATCAAAATTTAGGTACAGAATTTAGAAATTTCATAAAGAGAAGCAAATTTTAGGTACTCAAGATGGGAATCAAAATTTAGGTAATGACCCTGAAAGTTTCATGAAGAGAATCAGAATTTAGGCACTGACCTCAAGGTGGGAATTGAAATTAAGGTACTGTCCTCAGAAGTTTCATAAAGGGAATCAGAATTTAGGTACTGACCACTAGATTTGATGAAGAGATTCATAATTTAGGTATTGAGATAGGAATCATAAGATTGGTATGGACCCCATAAATTTTATGAAGGGAATCAAAATTTATAACTGAACTTGAGATTTGATTAAGGGAATTAGAATTTAGGTACAAGCCCTGAGATGGAAATTAAAAATTAGGTACTAACTCTGAGATGAGAATCAGAATTTAGGTATTGACCCTAGAAGTTTGTTGAAGGGAATCAAAATTTAGGTCTAGAAATTGGAATTTAGGTACCAAACCTGAGATTTTATTTTTACTACATTGCAAAGGAAATCTCAGGGACTCACATCTAACCCAAGAGGTAGAGAGATAAAATCAAAATTTGGGTTCCGACCTTAAAAGCTTCATGAAGGGAATCAAAATTTTTGTACTGACCCCGAGATTTGATTATTACTACATTAGGAAGGAAAGATCAAGGACTCACATCCAACTCAAGAGGTAGCAAGAGGGAATTAGAATTTAGGTGCTGACCTCAAGATGGGAACCAGAATTTGGGTACCGATCCCGACAGTTTCATTGGAGAATCTCAATAAAGATAATCGGGATGTAGTATTTCCTTAGTATCCCAGATATCCACCATGTGAGCCTGCAACTATTTGGCATAGTGACGATAGTGAAGAAGAAGAGGGTGATGATTAGTTTGGATTTTTAGTTCAGTACTATGTTTTTAGTTTTTTTATTGTTATGAACTGTTGTTGGTACTAGTATTCTATACTTTTTGTTATAATTTTATTTCTTATTGTAAAGACTGTTAGTTTTTGTTATGTTGTGTTTTTTTCATACACCTATTGTGATGTATTTGTGTTTAGATAGTATTTTTTAGTGGTAGTAATTGTTTTAATTATGTGTATTTAGTTAGTGTTTGTTGAACTTAATTCTAGAATCTCAGAAATGTTTAGAATTTAGTCAACTTACTACTTAAAGTTGCGTGTTTAAAATTTTCAATTTACTACCAATTATTTTTCTTTATGTTGCAGTCATGTATGTTTGTTAGTGTGTCTATTTGCTTTTATGTTATACTCCACTGCGTAGAAGTCTGATGAATCTCTATATGTTATAAACATTAAAACTTGGTCAATTGAATTTTTACTCCTGTTTTTTAATTTTTGTACTTGCATATTAAGGATATAAAAATTCCTGCAAGCATGTTATAGGTAGTTTTCATCCCTGTTTATTTATATATGATGATATAATGGTTTATTTCTATTAAAAAACTTAAGTTTAGGGGGATGAAAAATTTTAAAGAAACTTAAAAGTTTATTTGTTCTCAAATGTATTTCAAATAAATTTGATTTTGATTTGAAAAATGATTATATATATGAAGTTATATTAAGGAAGTAAAATTTTAATTTTAGAAATGAGTAAGAGAATTTAGTTAAAATTCATAGTAATGAAGAAAAACATAATGTTAAAAATTTTTAGTGTGGAAAATGCTAAGTATTGTGTAACTATCTTTAGTAGGAGAAATTTTATTTTTGAAAAGTTAGAAATTTAGACCTTTTATTTTTAAAACTTAAATTTCTTTTATTGAAATTAATTTTCAAAACAATTATTATGTTTTTAAGTGAAAGAAAAATATAAACTCTTTGCTTTAAGAAAGGAAGAGTGGAATTCAAAAACATTAAATGTCTATCCAAATATATTAATCCTTGCCTGAGAAAAAGAAAAAGAAAAAGAAAGCAAAAGAAAAAGAAAAAGAAAGAAAGAGAAGAAGAAAAAGAAAAAGAAAAGAAAAGGAAAGAAGAGAAAAATTTAAAAAGGGAGGAGAAGCTTGAGGATTAGTGTCCAATAAAAAATTGTTTCCACATCTGATCTTTTTAAAGTATAAGACTTGAGAAACTCTTAAGCTTAAGGATATAATATAGTGCGCAAAATTATGCTTAATAAATTTTTTTTAGTAGAGATGATAAAATGCCTAAACTCTATATTTCAAAAATCTACAGATTTTTTGAATTAGATAGGAACTCATATTTTCATATTTCTTAACATTAAAAATTTCTAAACCTTAACTTGATCTCATTTACTAATATTTTTTTCTAAATTGGACTACTATATTTCTACGTCAAAATTTTGGTAACTCCTAAAGAAACTCATATGCATTATCTACTTATCTTGGTTTTTAAAGATTGAAAGGTCACTTGAGGACAAGTAACATCTTAAGTTTGAGGGATTTTGATACACCTAAAATATATAGTATTTTTATACACATTTTATGTCTATTTTTGAGATATTACGCTTTAATGAAGGGTATTTATGTGTTTTTCTTGTAGGTACAATCAAATGGATGAAAAATGCTAAAATGAGTGAAAATGGTTCAAATTTGGAGCAAAAATGAAGAAACGTGCAAAAATGAACTGGGGCGCCTAAGTGCTCAAGTTTGGCGCCTACGCGTCAGAGGCTCCTCAACTAAGCGCCAAGTACCTCGCGCTTAAGTGCCAGAAGTGGTTACTTGATTATTTATTTAATTGGAGCAGATTTTTGAAGAGGTGTTTGAAGCAACCCTTGATAAAAAACATGGGAAATAGGCCATGAACACAAAAATTCATTCAATTGGCTTATGAGAAGGAAATTTCTAGAAGATTCATTGAATGTAAACACCTTTTTTAAGAGACACCAAGGCACCCCTTGGATTTTTATAAGGAAAGACTTAGATTTTCCATGAAAGAGGCCAGCTGTCCATCAAACTTTACAGTCATTGTCCATCTGACTTGCTGACATTGCCGCCTGCCACCTTTTCTTTTTTTATTTTGAGTTCTAGTTTGTATTGTAGTTGAAGGAAGAGAATTCAAAGGAACGTCAAGACATTTTATGGAGGGGATTTGAGATAAGTGTTTATCTTTGTGACAACACTTGGTTTTACTTTAGATTTCTTGTTTGTGTGCATGATTTCTACTTTTAAACTCATGTGTGGTTCTGTTTTCTCCATGGATTCTGAGTAGTTTTTTTTATATTTTTTCCTTAAAATGATAAGTGATTAAATATTTAATGGAATTTATGTGAAGTATTAGGCTTCAATGTTGGAAAAAGTTGTGATGATTTGAAACATAGCACTTCATTTACTTCTTGATTTTACACATTAAGATGTTAATACCCTTTGATAGAACATGTCACTCTAAAGTTGTGATGATCCAAGATGTTATTGTCTCAGTCAACAAATTGTTAGAATCCCATCTTGATTTCATGAATGAGAATGTAGTTCAAGGGGTTGAGTGCAAATAAATAGGTAAATAAACTTTTCAAGGGTGTAGAATTAGAGGACTTTAGAGTGACATGCTAAAGCCCCCAATTTAATTTTATGTTTTGATACGAGATGTTAGCCCCCAGGTGGAGGGAGAAGAGGGAACTCTAGAGTGAGAGCTAGTATCCTTCTGCCTACCCGGTCTTCAACACTATTCATACTATAGATTAGTCAATTTTCTTTATAGCATCTCTAGTAAGGTTAAAGAATATTATTGCTCTTATTGGTACAACACATTTAGCATACTTCCAAAATAGAGTTTCTATATTTATCACTGATTCATAATAAGGAAAAAGATATTTTATTTATATCGTCTTCATCTTACAAATATTTTAGTTAAGTTAATTAGTTGCTTACATTAATTTTAATTATAAAATTTTTTGAAAGGAATAGAACTTTCATTCCTATTTTAGCATCTTAAGTTTAAGTAAAAATATATTGCTAAGTAAAATTTTGTTATCTAAATCTTGTTCTCCCTTTGGGTTTGATATTCACAACTTAATCAGAAAGCTTNGTTTTGATACGAGATGTTAGCCCCCAGGTGGAGGGAGAAGAGGGAACTCTAGAGTGAGAGCTAGTATCTTTCTGCCTACCCGGTCTTCAAGACCATTCAAACTATAGATTAGTCAATGTTCTTTATAGCATCTCTAGTAAGGGTAAAGAATATTATTGCTCTTATTGGCACAACACATTTAGCATACTTCCAAAATAGAATTTCTATATTTATCACTAATTCATAATAAAGAAAAAGATATTTTATTTATATGGTCTTCATCTTACAAATATTTTAGTTAAGTTAATTAGTTGCTTACATTAATTTTAATTATAAAAAAATTTGAAAGGAATCAAACTTTCATTCCTATTTTAGCATCTTAAGTTTAAGTAAAAATATATTGCTAAGTAAAATTTTGTTATCTAAATCTTGTTCTCCCTTTGGGTTCGATATTCACGACTTAATCAGAAAGCTTTATATTACTTGTATCCCATATTGAAATATTATAACTGCATTCTTATTTTCTTCGTAGTGAAAGATTTAACTAGCTTTTTCTTTGGATAAAGCTTTTTGGCTTTGTTGCAAATTAGGAATAACTATTAATAAAATTAACCATATAATCGCATGCATCACATTTTATATGTATATATATAGAAAATCGGGATTTGGTCCATTTGTTGTCATTTTATTGTTGAGTTCTCTTCTTTCCTCTAAAATTCAGGATCTAGCCATATGATCTTCCTATTTACTCTCCTAGAATACTAAAGATGGGACCCACCCTAAATAGAAATTCAAACCTCTTTTTGTCTTTTCGTAGTCACATGTGTGTGGTTTTAAGCCCTCAAAACTTACCTGAGTTGATTAGCACCAACACATTGAAACTCAAGATAACTTCTTATAAGAATGGAGGATGTCATAGGGNATAACTGCATTCTTATTTTCTTCGTAGTGAAAGATTTAACTAGCTTTTTCTTTGGATAAAGCTTTTTGGCTTAGGAATAACTATTAATAAAATTAACCATATAATCGCATGCATCACATTTTATATGTATATATATAGAAAATCGGGATTTGGTCCATTTGTTGTCATTTTATTGTTGAGTTCTCTTCTTTCCTCTAAAATTCAGGATCTAGCCATATGATCTTCCTATTTACTCTCCTAGAATACTAAAGATGGGACCCACCCTAAATAGAAATTCAAACCTCTTTTTGTCTTTTCGTAGTCACATGTGTGTGGTTTTAAGTCCTCAAAACTTACATGAGTTGATTAGCACCAACACATTGAAACTCAAGATAACTTCCTATAAGAATGGAGGATGTCATAGGAAAATCTGTTGTAACTTTGAGATCTCACCTACATTACAGCACATGCATATTCACACATACCACATCATCACTACAATTCACATACACATATACCCACATGACAATTATCAATATTACACTTATACACAGCCCTCCACCAAAGCTAAAATCAAAATTTCAAGTCTACAAATTCCAGCAAATTCACCAAATCCACCACCCTAAATCCATAAAATCCATTATTCTAAATCCAAGGCCAAAAATAATTAAAATTCAAAGGAAATCCCAAGTTAATCAATCATGTTAATTCAAGCCCTCNATAGGGAAATCTGTTGTAACTTTGAGATCTCACCTACATTACAGCACATGCATATTCACACATACCACATCACCACTACAATTCACATACACATATACCCACATGACAATTATCAATATTACACTTATACACCCCCCTCCACCAAAGCTAAAATCAAAATTTCAAAAGTCTACAAATTCCAGCAAATTCACCAAATCCTCCACCCTAAATCCATAAAATCCATTATTCTAAATCCAAGGCCAAAAATAATTAAAATCCAAAGGAAATCCCAAGTTAATCAATCATGTTAATTCAAGCCCTTAAAAGTCAATTTTAAAAGCCCACCAAAACCAAGCCCAAGTCCAATATAAATTTAAATGAAATATCCCTCTTGAAAAGGCTACATAATTACATGAAAATTGAATCAAGCATCGCATGGATGGTTACTTAATTAAAATGGCAAAATTTAAGCTCATGGAAAAATATTTCCAAAAAAATCAAAATTCACCCAAACCTTTTTTAATGCAAGCAATGTAAGCCATGCCCAAGCCTTACACAAACCATGTTCCTTCACACAAGCNTAAATGAAATATCCCTCTTGAAAAGGCTACATAATTACATGAAAATTGAATCAAGCATCGCATGGATGGTTAATTAAAATGGCAAAATTTAAGCTCATGGAAAAATATTTCCAAAAAAATCAAAATTCACCCAAACCTTTTTTAATGCAAACAATGTAAGCCATGCCCAAGCCTTACACAAACCATGTTCCTTCACACAAGTCATAGGGAAGCTAAGGAGCCATGCATTAGTTTCATGTTAGCCACCATGCCATTTATAGCTAAAGGAGGACCCCCTTTCAAGATCCCTTAAAAATTACTTAACCACTCTCATAAATGACATAAATCTAAAATTAAGGCCTAATCACTATGATTGGGATTTAACTACCCAAGCCCCCATGATGAACTTCATGCCTAACTCTCTTGAAGGGTAAGCACTAATGCGTGAATAGTTTGCATGAATTTATTTATATTTTGCACATCTTTAAAGAAAAATATTTTTATGTTTTTCTTATATTTATGGCATGTAATAGGAGTGGAGAAAATTGGAAGGAGCAAAAAGGAAGGGAATTGGTACAAAACCACAATATAACAAGGGAACCAAACTTCTGGCATGCCTAGGCGCCAGCCCCAACTGATGCAAACTGAGAAGCTGGCACCTAAGCATCAGCCACTGGTGCCATGGTCCCAAATGTGAAGGTTAGGGTCGTGGTGCCAGATAAGTTGGGTGCTTAGGCACCATAAATATACCTGGAGCAGTTATAGTACTTTGACCCACCTGTTTGAAGTGTCATTTAGACATATCTGAGGAAATTTGAATAGAGTATTTTTGGAGGCTATAAAGAGAAGGAAAAAATTACTTTAAGGAAGAGAGGAATTTGGGAAGTGCTACTGATCTTATAAGAGTTATATTGAGAGTAGAAATTTGTTCTAGGCTAGAGAGAACAAATCTATATTAGTATTTCAGTGTTAAAGTAAGGAGAGTCTACAGGAGAGCAGCAAGGGCTTTGATGGATGTTGACCTCATTTTTGGTTGAGGTTTAGTTCTTCCTCTTTAGTAGCCTATAGTCTAGCCATAAGATTTTTCTATTGACTATTCCTAGAAAACTAGAAAAGGAATCCTCACCATAATTCTAAACTCCTCCTTGCTCATCTTAAAGTTCTACATATTGGTCATAACCTCTAGCACTTAATAGGCGGGGTTAGTATGAGGGAGCTCAAGATGAGCCCCCATAGGACTGTCTGACCTTAGAGTTAGCACTGAGTGTTGTTTTGGAGTTAGTTCACTCACCCACACTCACTCTCACCCACAATCACTCACAATCCTAAAACCCAAAATCGTTAACTTTGATTCAATGATCTTTTGGGGACTCATGTAGAAGGTCCCGTAAACCCACTAGCCCTAGGCTAGTGTTTAGCTAAGACCAGTACATAGAGAACTCAAATGGGGATTCCATTGGTCCATAGTTCACATATGGTGGTTTGCTTCCCAATTCTACCAAAAATACCCAACTTGGCCTTTTGCCCCTAAATCTACCCAAATTACCTAAATGCCCTTGAAAGCTTAAATTTGGCCAATAATACCCAAATTCACTCAAAATACCCAAATTTGTTCAAGAATCATTTCAAACCATTTCAAAATACCTAAGTACCCAAATTATCCAAAATCACCCAAAAATTCCAAAATTACCAAAATACCCGAAAAATTGCCAAAATTACAAAAATACCCATGGCACCCAAAACCTCCAAAATCACTTCAAATATCTCCAAAACAAATTTTAACTCTTCAATTGAACTCAATTTGGCCAATTTGACCGCTTTGCAAAACACCCCAAATTGCCTTTAAAGGCCCAATTTCCCCAAATTTACCTTAAATGTCCATCAATTTGGACCCAGTTTACATAAAATTCAAATCTAAACTCAAATTCATCTTTAATTTGATCAATCCAAACCAAATCCAAGCCTAATTGGCCCAAGCTTTGAGCTCAATCTTGATCTAAGTCAAACCCCCAATTTTGGCCCTCTCACTTAATCTTACCAAATTGAACCCCATGGCCAACTTAATTTGTCTCAATTGGGATCCTAAATCTTTTATAACACTCCTACATACTAAAACAGACCTTCATTTGACCTTTGTGAAGCCTAAATTTCATTTAATTTCATCCCAAGTCCAAAAATCCCCAAATTTTGTCCCAAATAGGCTATGTCCCCAAATTCCACCAAATTGAATGTCTTAACCCCAAAATTGGCACCAAATTTATGTTGAAAACTTTTCAAGAAATTCCTATAAAAAATTTCAACTCCAAATCTCACCAAGCATCAATTACTTGTGCACACACCAGCCTCACATTGAGAGAAGTTGATTCCTCACAATAGCCCCTCCGAAATAGCCTCTAACCTAGCTCTAGACCAACACCTAAAAATCATCTTGATCAAATTCATAACTAGATCATACACCAAGGCTTGGGAATTCATCTAGAGATTTGTTGGGACCAAATAAAGTTACCACAAACATCTGATTGAGGCTTCCCCTCTCAGACAAAGGTATTGAACCCTAACCCTAATCTGAGCTTATTTTTACTCTCCATACGCATTTATTGTATTTCATACCGTCTAATCCATATAGATAAGTTCTCCTTGAGTAGATGAAGGTTTAGAAACAAACTTCATGCAATTTGTTTGAGCCTAGGCTAAGAACTTAAGGTTTTAGTGTGAACGACTCACAGGCTATGTCACTTGGGGACGATAACGGAGAGTCGTCCGATCGTGCGTGTATTCAACGGATGGAGGAGATCAAGCCGGACAGATCCATGGTGCATAAAGGGCAGTCCATGTGGAGGCAACGTGGCTGACGGTGTTAAATGGTGGAGTGATGTGTGGAGGCTTGGGAGCGGACGAGGATGAGTTGGCGCCGCTTGGATAAGTAGAATAATATGAAATTTTAAATTATTTTAAATGCCTAAACTTCAAAAATTCATATCTTTCTCTAGAAAAATCATAAAAATAAAAGAAAAAAACTCTCTTGCTCAGTGAATAGAGGAGAATAATGTGGACTAAAAATAAAAGTTATTTTTCAAATATATAATTTTTAATGAATTAAATACCTTTTGTGATATTTTAATTTTCCATGGCGTAAAATATTTCACCATAGCTTGAAATTTTGCGGGTTTACTCCCCACCACAGAGGAGATGTTCTCTAATTTTTCCAAGGTTAGAGAGCATGTCTATGCTTCTAACCCTAATTTTCAACCTAAGGTGACCATTTTAGTTTATTTTAATTATATGAATCAAAATATCACTTGGAAAATTTTGAGAGCAATTTTAGTAGGTTTCCTGTTGTTAGAGAAGTCTAAGAAAAATATTGTGATGCTTTAAATCATTTTATGAATTTCTATACTTAGTTAAATGTGAATATCTTGTATTAATTTGTGTAAATTAAATACATAGCAAAATCTAACAAAATCAATCCTCTTTGTTCATAAAAAACTTATCTACCTATTATAAAAATTTGAAAATTATTTAGCTTAGTTTAAGCACTAAAGTGGATTTTTTATGAAAGCTTGTATTTTTGTACAAAAATAATTATAATAAATTAAATCCACTTAGAAAAATCATGAAAAGTGGTTTTTATGAGATTCTTGTGATCAAAAGCACTTATGAAAAAATAAAATTTATTTTTCGTAAATTACTTTATTTTGAGTCGTGACCAAAACAAAATATGTTGAGATTTTCATAGCTATTTTATACTGATTTTGATGATATTGCACTTTAAAAAAGGTATTTTTGAATTTTTGTTGCGGGTATATTGAATTATGGTCACTAGAGCAAAAAGATGAAAAAGGAGCGAATTTGGAGCGAAAAAAGACAAAAATATGAATATTTGAACTAGGGCACCAGCAACGAGCCCAACGACGCCGACAACGAGATTTTCCCGAGACTCCAGATCAAATATTTTAGAATGCCTGTCGACTGCGCCATCGAGGCCGCCGACGGTGAGATCGGCGATTAATTCAAAAGATGAATTGAATGTAGATGACTTTTGGAGGGATGCTTAGGCAACTCTTAGGAAAACTCTTCTACAACTTTAAAAGAAGATTTTGGCCAAAAATTAAGGGGGAGTTGCAAGTGTTGGGAGAGTGTGTAGTGTGTAGGCAGTTTAATTTAGGGTTAGATTGTGAGGAATTCTTTGAGAGATTGTAACAGTGGAGGGAAAGTGAGAGATTTCTTCCTCCTTACCGCTTCGAAGAAGAATTCTGTGTGTTGTGAAGAAAGGAAGAGATTCAGAGGAACTTTGAGGAGTTTGTTTAGGGAGGAATTAAAGATAAGCGTTATTTACTTGTTGTAGTTTGTATGACTTTTCTTTTATATATAAACTCTGAGTTTTGTCATATCTTCCCCATGAGTTCTGAGTAGTTTTCTCTGTCTTTCTCCTTATCTTGAGATTTTGTGAAATGATGATTTGAATTGGTTGAACCATCAAAAAAATAAAGAAGTTGTGATGATTTTTTCACTTCGATCTAAATTTACATTCAATCTGGTCAATTGATTTGTTAAAATATGTTGAGTTTCACAACTAAAGTAAAGATTACATCCAAGATTTAGGGAGGTCAAAGCCCTTGGAATTTGGGTGCAAATAAACTGGGAAATATAATTATCGGGTGTAGAATTAGAGATTTTAGAGTGACATACTAAAATCCTTAATTTGGTCCTATCGTTTGGGTGCTGAAGTGTAGATGTTAGCCCTCAGGCGAGGGGAACGTGGCAGCTCCAAAGTGAGAGCCGGTATCCTCCCAGTCTAGCTGCAGATTCAGTAACCAAGCATAGGATTAGTCAATGTTCTTTATGCCTGGACCAAAGGGTAAATAATAGGTATGCTCCTATTTGACACAATCTAATTTGAACTGATTCACTTTATCCATTCACTTTAATTTCTTGGCAAGGAGAAGGATGCTTTATTATATATTGAATTTCACATTAGAAACTTTATTAGTAGAATTAGTTATTTAAGAGTTATTAAAATTACATATTTATTTAAATTGTCTATTAGTGACAGATAAGCAATTTGAATTAATTGTTGTGATTAAGTATTGATTTTCTAAAATCTTAGTTTGTAGCCTCTAATATTACTCAATGTGGGATCGATAATTAGAACTCCATTAGAGCCGTGTATTACTTGAGCGATACATATACTTGCGTTGGTAAGTGTGACTTTGCCATTATTGAATATTCTATATATACATCTTTATCGAATCTATAACTGTTGTCAAGTTTTTGGTGCCGTTGTTGAGGAATTAAATCTTTTAGCGGCAATATTAAATTCTTGTATTTTTATGCATATATAAAGTCACTGTCAAGTTTTTGGCACCGTTGTCGGGAGTAAACAAGAATCATAATTAGAGTAACAGAAAAATTAGGACTATTAGAAAATTTTTACTAGAATTGCAACTTATTTTCATATTTAGTTAAATGTTTTTTTGTGTACTGATTTCAATTATATGCGTAAATTTGGACCTGAAAATCTTATACCCTACGATTCTGAATTAGAACGTACTGTTAGAAGAATTAAAAGACTAAGATGAGAACCTAGAAATCTTGACACAATGGAAATTAACGTAAACAATCAAGGAATAGAAAATGAACACCAACCTAGACCTCTACGAGATTATGCAAATCCTACAACAGATGAAATTCACTTATCTATCCAAAATCCTGATGTAGCTGCTAATTCATTTGAGCTTAAACCTACTATTATCCAAATGGTACAAAATAATCAATTTGGAGGTACACTAAATGAAGATCCTAATTTACACCTCACTAGTTTTTTAGAAATTTGTGCTACCTTTAATTATGATAGAGTTTCGAACGATGCTGTTAGACTTAGACTTTTCCTTTTTCACTTAGGGATAAAGCTAAAATGTGGTTAAATTTGTTAGCACATGAAACTATTAGAACTTGGGGAGAACTTTCATAAAAACTTTTATCTAAATATTTCCCTCCATAAAAAATTACTAAACTTAGAAATGACATAACATCGTTTTGTTAGATTAATGGAGAGTCGATATATGAAGCTTAGGAGAGATTTAAAGATCTTCTTAGAAAGTGCCCTCATCATTCATTACCAGATTGGTTGATAATTCAAACTTTTTATAATGGATTAGTGGGATCACTTAGATCGATTATAGATGTTGCAGTTGATGGTTCTTTAATGTCAAAACCTTTTGATGAGGCTAATTCGTTAATAGAAGAGATGGCTACCAACAGTTTTCAACGACCCTCTGAAAGGGTAAATCCTAAAAGAGTAGCTAGTATCCACGATTCTGATGAAATATCTATGTTAGCTTCGCAGAGTGCTGCAATATCAAAGAAATTAGATCATTATGGAATGAATTATTCTCAAACACCTATTATGATGGAAGAGAATTCATCTGGGCAATTTGTGGATGTTCAACCTTCGTATGAGACTTTAAATGTTATTAATAATAGACCCAACAACCCTTATTCAAACTATTATAGCCCAGGTTGGAAGAATCATCCAAATTTTATTTGGAATAACAATTCTTCTACAAATCAACAATGGGCAAACAACCTAGTGAACCCATTAGAAAATTCATCCAACCAAGGAAATGTTAATTATTGACCTTCTTATTCTCCAGGATTTAACAGTAACACTCAAATTAAGGAAAATAAGTTGTCTATAGAAGAGATGATATTAAACATGGGTCAACAATTGCAGAATCAAGGAGATCAATTACAAATTCAAGGAGATCAGTTAAAAAATCATGGAACTGCATTTAAGAATATTGAAAATCAATTGGGTCATATCGCTACTGCACTTAGTAACAAAAAAGCAGGAACTTTTTCTAGTACCGTGGAACCAAATCCTAAAGATCAAGGAAAAGAGAAAATAAAAGCGATACAATTACGAAGTGGAAAAGAGTTGGAAACAAGAGTGCATAAAATAAACAGAAACTGAAAAAAAAGAAAGTGGATATGAAAAAAGAAAATGATCATGAATACCCAAATTTAGAATATCCACTTACACTAATGAAAATTACTGTGGAGAAACCTCCACCATCGTTTCCTCAAAGATTGAAGCAACACAAAAAGGATAAACAATTTTTAAAGTTTTTAGAAATTCTTAAGAAATTAACGGTAAATATTCCCTTCGTAGAAGCTTTAGAGCAAATGCCCAATTATACAAAGGTTATGAAAGATATTTTGAACAAGAAAAGGAACNAAGTAGTCAAAAAGGAAATTTTGAAATGGTTGGACACTGGAATTATATATCCTATTTCAGACAGTGTTTGGGTAAGGCCAATTCATTGTGTTCCTAAGAAAGGGGGAGTGACTGTTGAAACAAAAGAGAATAATGAATTAATACCTGTCAGACAAGTTACTGGGTAGCGAATTTGCATTGATTATAGAAAATTAAACACTGTCACTAGGAAAGATCACTTCCATTTACCATTTATAGACGAAATAGTTAATAGACTTGCTGTACACAAATATTTTTTTTTAGATGGATATATCGATTACCATCAAATTCCTATGATCCTGAGGATCAAGAAAAGACAACATTTACTAGTCCTTTTGGAACTTTTTCTTTTCAAAGAAGTCTTTTGAATTATGTAATGCACCTACAACATTCCAGAGATGTATGATGTCTATATTTAGTAAGTTAATTGATGATGGATTGGAAGTATTTATGGATGATTTCTCTATATTTGGAACATCACTTCAAACATGCTTAAATTATCTTGAAAAATTTTTGGAGTTATGTGAAAGAATTAATTTAGTTCTAAATTGGGAGAAATTTCAATTTATGTTTACAGGAGGAATTATGTTCGGGCAATAATTTTAGGAAAATGGTATAGAGACCCTGCAAAAATTCAAGTTATATCTAAACTAACACCTCCTACTAATGTAAGAGAGGTTATGCAAAAATTCAAGTTATATCTAAATTAACACCTCCTACTAATGTAAGAGGGGTTAGAAGTTTTGCAGGAGGAATTGTGTTAGGGCATAAAATTTTGGAAGATGGTATGGAAGCAGACCCTGCAACGCAGGAGGAATTGTGTTAGGGCATAAAATTTTGGAAGATGGTATGGAAGCAAACCCTGCAAAAATTAATTTATGGTTGCAGGAGGAATTGTGTTAGGGCATAAAATTTTGGAAGATGGTATGGAAGCTGACCCTGCAAAAATTCAATTATATCTAAACTAACACCTCCTACTAATGTAAGAAAGGTTAGGAGTTTTCTTGGACATGTTGGATTTTACTAATTATAACACCTCCTACTAATGTAAGAGAGGTTAGAAGTTTTCTTGGACATGTTGGTTTTTACAGGAGTTTTATTAATGGTTTTTCAAAAATTACGAAACTTCTATGCCAAATTTTAGAAAAAGACAAGAAATATGAATTTACTAAAAACTGTTTAAATGCCTTTGAGTTATTAAAAGAAAAACTAATCACAACCTCTATTATAGTTTCACCAAACTGGGAGAAACCATTTGAACTGATGTGCGATGCTAGTCATTATGCTATTGGAGCTGTCCTTGGACAAAGGTATGAAAAGATTTTTAAAGTTATATACTACTCTGGAGCTTCTAACTGGGAGAAACCATTTGAACTGATGTGTGATGCTAGTGATTATGCTATTGGAGCTGTGGGACAAAGGTATGAAAAGATTTTTAAAGTTATATACTACGCTAGTAAAACTCTTAATGATGCTTAAATGAACTATACTGTTACTGAAAAAAAGTTACTAGCCATTGTGTACGCTTTAGACAAACTTAGATCTTATTTAATTGGGACTAAATGTGTTGTGCACACTGATCACTCTGCTATTAAACATTTGATGCAAAAAAAATATGACAAACCAAGGTTAATTAGATAGATAACTTTGATGCAAGAATTTAATCTTGTGGTTATTGATGGAAAAGGGAACTGATAATCAAACTGCTGATCATTTGTTGAGATTAGAAAATCCNTACCTCGTTGTGATGTTAAAAGTGTTTCAAGATTTTTAATGAAAATTATTTTCACTAGATACAGAATGCCGAAAATGATTATCACCAACGGAGGATCCCATTTTAGGAATAAATACATTCAGAGATTGACAGAAAAGTTTAATACTATTCATAGAATCTCTACTTCTTATCACCCTCAAATCATTGAGTTAGCTGAAGTTTCTAAGAGAGAGATTAAACAAATACTTGAGAAGACTCTAAACCCTAGTAGAGTAGATTGGTCCACTAGACTGGATACTGTATTATGGGCTTACAGGACTGCTTATAAAACTCCTATTGGAATGACTCCTTACAGGCTGATTTTTTGGAAAGACTTGTCACTTACCTGTAGAATTGGAGCATAAAGCATATTGAGCGATTAAAGAATTTAATTATAATTTAAAAGATGCTGGTGAGAAGAGATTGTTACAATTGAATGAATTGGAAGAATAATGAAATGAATCTTATGATAATGACATAATTTATAAGGAGAAACTAAAGTTATGGCATAATCGGAAGATTAACCAGAAGAACTTTGAACCAGAAAAAGAAGTTTTGCTTTACAATACAAGGCTGAAGTTATTTCATGGAAAATTGAAGTCTCGTTGGTTAGAACCCTTTACTGTGACTCGAGTTTATACTTACAGAGCTGTTGAAATTGAAGATCAAAAGACTGGGAATATGTTTAAAGTAAATGGACATAGATTAAAGCCGTATTTTGAGGGTAAAAGACCAAATTTTAAAGAGGTTTTAATAATCAGTCAACTTGAATAATACCTGAATAGGTCGGGCTGATGACGTTAAACCAAGCACTTTATGGGAGGCAACCCATAGTTATGTTTATTTTGTGATTATAGTGTTTTTATTTGAAATANTTGGTTAGAACCCTTTACTGTGACTCAAGTTTATACTTACGGAGATGTTGAAATTGAAGATCAAAAGACTGAGAATATATTTAAAGTTAATGGACACAGATTAAAGCCGTATTTTGAGGGTAAAAGACCAAATTTTAAAGAGGTTTTAATAATCAGTCAACCTGAATAATACCTTAATAGGTCGGGCTGATGCGTTAAACCAAGCGCTTTATGGGAGGCAACCCATAGTTATCCTTATTTTGTGATTATAGTGTTTTTATTTGAAATTATTGTTATTTTGTGGTATTATTGAACTCTACTACTCATATTTACCCTTGAATCATCCTAAAAATTGGATCTATAAAAAAAAATTGGAACGCATTCGGACCAGAGTGAAACTATGCAATTTTTGCCTTTGGCATCGACGACGNTTGTGGTATTATTGAACTCTACTACTCATATTTACCCTTGAATCATCCTAAAAATTGGATCTATAAAAAAAATTGGAACGCATTCGGACTAGAGTGAAACTATGCAATTTTTACCTTGGGCATCGACGGCACCATCGACTCCACCGATAGAGGGTTTTTCCCGAGAGTCCAGGCAATTAAAATCTAAAGGCTCACCGACGGCGCCATTGACGTCGCCGACGGTGAGACCGGTGGGATGACAATTTCCGAAGTTTGAAATGACAGTTTTTGGCGGTTTTAGGTGGAAGTTACTCCCTATAAACTTCTAAATTTGATTCCTAAGTTCATATTTCCCCAAAAACAAATTGAAACTCCACCNAGAGTCCAGGCAATTAAAATCTAAAGGCTCACCGACGGCGCCATTGACGCCGCCGACGGTGAGACCGGTGGGATGACGGTTTCCGGAGTTTGAAATGACAGTTTTTTGTAGTTTTAGGCAAAAGTTACTCCCTATAAACTTCCAAATTTGATTCCTAAGTTTGTATTTCCCCAAAAACAAATTGAAACTCCACTAAATTCATCCTTATGGCATCCAATTCCCTTGAAAACCATAAATTGTGAGTGTTCAACCGGAGAAAGTTCATTATTGCTAAGGCGCAACAAATCTTCAATAAAGTGCTGATAAAGAAGAGATTAATCAAGGAAAGAGGATTCGTGAATCAAGGACTGAATAATCCATCAAAGGAAATTGAAGAAATGATTATGCGACAAAGATGGGAAGTGTTGTGCTACACTACAGCCGCCGTAGCTGTTCCTGTGGTGAAGGAGTTTTAAGTTAATTTGCATGGAATCAACCAGGGAGTCGTCTATGTGTGAGGTAGATGGATAACTTTTACTCCTGCATAGATTAATGAGGTATATATGATCAAATATGTTCATGTCTGTCATTATTCCAACTTTTTCCCGACAAGAAACCTTATGAATGAGCTCTACCAATATTTAACGGATGAAACTGAAGACTGAGAATTGAGAGAAAACATGGACGTTAGTTTTTTGCGACACTTCTAAACCTCATTTCTAAACATTAGCACTTATTCATTTCTACAAAACTATTACCGACAACGAGGATCAGTAAAGTTACTAAGCAAAGTGCTATTCTGAATTACTGCATCTAAATGAGACTGTCAATCGATATTGGATAAATAATTGTGAAGTTTGTTTTGTGCCTGATCATTCATGGATCAACTTATGGGCTTGGACATCCTTAAACAATTTTCTTACTTTGCAATCAGTTCCAAGTATCTTATGAGAATTGGGAAAAGGTACTTCTACTTTGGAAGCCTTTGGACCCAACTGAGAGATTACCAGCCAATGAAGATGAAAATGATATGACTATTTTGGTGGATCAATCATCTCATAATTCACTGCCTATTCAACCTTTAGTTCCATAAAAGACACTAGTGATCTTGCGCAAAATCAAGAAATTGGAGAAAGATGTAGAAAATGTTATGAATGAAATTAACAATATCTCTGATTTTTTGATCATCTAGACTGGTGGATGAAAGAGCATTTTGATCACTCTGGACAAATCGAAGGAAGTTTAATATGATTGATGAGAAAGATAAAATTGATAGAAGAGGACTCTACTGAAGAATTTTTTGTATTCTATAAACTCATCGTTCTGTTCAATCAATGGGTGATCTCAGAGGAGAATCAAGCACTGAATCAGAAGAGTAGTAGATTTACCTTGCTACTTGTATGTCTATGTATGTAATTTGGTTTGAGCTTTGTGTTTGATTTGCTTTCGAATTTTGCTTTTAGATCTCAGTATAGATGAGACTGAGCATAGAATGTTTGTTTTCAGCGTTTTGAATGTTGTGGCTTGGATTGTAATTTTTTAAAAGTCTTTAATATATCGCCTTAGAATCCAGCATGTCTTAAAAAACTTCCAATTTCCCTTACATTTTTGTTGGATAAGGTAAATTAGCGATCACTTGAATTTTAGTAGGATCTACTTCCATACCATTTTTTGATATTTGAGGTAAATTAGTGATCACCTTGAATTTTAGCAGGATCTACTTCCATACCATTTTTTGATATTTGATGACCTAATACAATTTCTCGTACTACCATAAATTGACATTTTTCCGAAGGACTAAATTTATTTCTTCACAGCACTTAAGAACTTTAGATAAATGTTCTAAACATGAGTTAAATGAAGCTCCAGACACTGAAAAGTCATCCATAAAAAATTCAATCCGTTTTTCAATTAAATCACAAAAAATTGCCATCATACATCTTTGAAATGTAGCAAAGGTATTACATAAACCAAAGGGCATTCTTTTAAAAGCAAAAGTATCATAAGGACTGGTAAATGTTGTTTTATCTTGATCGTCAGGAGATATTTGAATTTCGTGATAATTGGTATATCCATCAAGAAAACAAAAGAATTTATACCCAGCTAGTCTATCCAACATTTGATCTAGAAAGGGTAGTAGAAAATGATCTTTCCTACTGGCAAGATTTAATTTTCTATAATCAATGCATATTAGCCACTCTATAACCTGTTTAGTATGTGTTAACTCATTATACTCATTCACAGTTACAGTTACTCCTCCTTTCTAGTATGTATTAACTCATTATANAATTCATCCTTATGGCATCCAATTCCCTTGAAAACCATAAATTGTGAGTGTTCAACCGGAGAAAGTTCATTACTGCTGAGGCGTAACAAATCTTCAATAAAGTGCTGACAAATAAGAGATTAATCAAGGAAAGAGGATTCGTGAATCAAGGATTGAATAATCCATCGAAGGAAATTGAAGAAATGATTATGCGACAAAGATGGGAAGTGTTGTGCTACACTACAACCGCCGTAGCTGTTCCTGTGGTGAAGGAGTTTTATGTTAATTTGCATGGAATCAACCAGGGAGTCGTCTATGTGCGAGGTAGATGGATAACTTTTACTCCTGCACAGATTAATGAGGTATATATGATCAAATATGTTCATGTCTGCCATTATTCCAACTTTGTCCCGACAAGAAACCTTATGAATGAGCTCTACCAATATTTAACAGATGAAACTGAAGACTGAGAATTGAGAGAAAACATGTATGTTAGTTTTTCTGCAACACTTCTAAACCCCATTTCTAAACATTGGCACTTATTCATTTCTACAAAACTATTACTGACAACGAGGATCGGTAAAGTTACTAAGCAAAGTGCTATTCTGAATTACTGCATCCAAATGAGACTGCCAATCGATATTGGATAAATAATTGTGAAGTCTGTTTTGTGCCTGATCATTCATGGATCAACTTATGGGCTTGGACATCCTTAAACAATTTTCTTACTTTGCAATCAGTTCCAAGTATCTTATGAGAATTGGGAAAAGGTACTTCTACTTTGGAAGCCTTTGGACCCAACTGAGAGATTACGAGCCAATGAAGATGAAAATGAAATGACTATTTTAGTGGATCAATCATCTCAGATTTCACTGCCTATTCAAACTTTAATTCCATAAAATACACTAGTGATCTTACGCAAAATCAAGAAATTGGAGAAAGATGTAGAAAATGTTATGAATGAAATTAACAATATCTCTGATTTTTTGATCATCTAGACTGGTGGATGAAAGAGCATTTTGATCACTCTGGACAAATCGAAGGAAGTTTAATATGATTGATGAGAAAGATAAAATTGATTGAAGAGGACTCTACTGAAGAATTTTCATACCGACCCTTCTATAAACTCATCATTTTGTTCAATCAATGGGTGATCTCAGAGGAGAATCAAGCACTGAATCGGAAGAGTAGTATATTTACCTTGCTACCTGTATGTCTATGTATGTAATTTGGTTTGAACTTTGTGTTTGATTTGCTTTCAAATTTTGCTTTTAGATCTCAGTATAGATGAGACTGAGCATAGAATGTTTGTTTTCAGCGTTTTGAATGTTGTGGCTTGGATTGCAATTTTTTAAAAGTCTTTAATATATCGCCTATAGAATCCAACATGTCCTAAAAAATTTCCAATTTCCCTTACATTTGTTGGATAAGGTAAATTAGCGATCACTTGAATTTTAGCAGGATCTACTTTCATACCATTTTTTGATATTTGATGACTTAATACAATTTCTCGTACTACCATAAATTGACATAGTGAAGGACTAAATTTATTTCTTCACAGCACTTAAGAATTTTAGATAAATGTTCTAAACATGAGTTAAATGAAGTTCCAGACACTGAAAAGTCATCCATAAAAACTTCAATCCATTTTTCAATTAAATCACAAAAAATTGCCATCATACATCTTTGAAATGTAGCAAAGGTATTACATAAACCAAAGGGCATTCTTTTAAAAGCAAAAGTATCATAAGGACTGGTAAATGTTGTTTTATCTTGATCGTCAGGAGATATTTGAATTTCGTGATAATTGGTATATCCATCAAGAAAACAAAAGTATTTATACCCAGCTAGTCTATCCAACATTTGATCTAGAAAGGGTAGTGGAAAATGATCTTTCCTACTGTCAAGATTTAATTTTCTATAATCAAAGCATATTAGCCACCCTATAACTTGTTTAGTATGTATTAACTCATCATGCTCATTCACAGTTACAGTTACTCCTCCTTTCTTAGGAACAATGCTAAGTATAATATTTACATCTCAAACCTAAATCAATTAATAATAGGTCACATGAGAGGGTAAAGCGGGTGAAATTTATGAAAAAGTGTCTACTAAAATGTTTGCAACATTAATGGTTAATAAGAATAGCCAACATGTTATCTAAAATATGGGGAGGGTAAAATTGTAAATTTGAAAAATGTTGGGTATTAGAGGAACATTAATGCTTGGATGATTAGGTGGCGAGGATTATGATTTGTGGACATTTAATTCTCTAAATTGAGCCTCTTACCACAAGTTAGAAAGACTTGTGCAAAATTGCTTAATTTACAAGGTCACCCCTAAAGTCCTAAAAGACCCATAATGAATAAACTATTACTCAATGTATCATGGTTTAAAATGAAAATTCTTAATTAGGAAATGAACAACTAAGTACTCTAAAATTTTCCATGCTTTAACTTGACTTAGGGATATTTATATAAAGATCTTTTAAAATACAAAAAATGCTCTGAATGGTGTTTCACTTATTTAAAGCTACAAATATGAATCATGAAGGTTAAATCACTGAAGTTAATTTTTAGCCAAACTCATAAGAGTTCTTAAAACACATTGATGAAAGGTGAGATAATCAGATAACATTCTCCGCAAGGATTCCTAATTGGGTAAGGCCTTCACCCATATGCTTGTTAACTCATAACAANAGCTACAAATATGAATCATGAAGGTTAAATCACTGAAGTTAATTTTTAGCCAAACTCATAAGAGTTCTTAAAGCACATTGATGAAAGGTGAGATAATCGGATAACATTCTCCGCAAGGATTCCTAACTGGGTAAGGCCTTCACCCATATGCTTGTTAACTCATAACAGTTAAAAGTACTAAAAGAACCATTTATTATTATTAATATTTCAAATCACTTAAAATTGACTGATAAAGACAATAATTCACAGTGAGCTTAAATGAACTTGAGATGACTTAGAAAATTGAGGGATCATCTTTAACCACATTCTGGATGTCCCAACAAAGTTCTAAGCATTTTTGGAGTGCTAAACNTTGGGATGAAAGATAGTATTGTATCACCTGACCCGATGACATCATGAGGGTGCAGGATTGGCACTACTGTTCTCCAACATTTGGTGAGAAGTTACCTTGCTTTTCTGGGCTACTGATGGCTCTAGCCCAACAATGTGACTGACTTGTTGACCATCTAGTTTATAAAAATGCATGATAATATAACAAAATCTTTTCTAGTGGTATTAAACTTTGACTTTTAATGACTATGGTGAAAGCTTAATTTACCTACAAGCATGTTAAAACAAGAACTTTGTGTGATATCTTCTGTATGTCCACTTGTCAGTCACTTTATTTGGGTTAAGAGGCCCTCCCTTGATTGCCTTGCATGTAGCTTTTACCCAATTTTAAACTTTATACACACAGATGCTGATGTTTGTTTATGGACGTCACATGTCCTGAAGCTGAGCCCAACTCCTAACTCATTTATACCTATGTCCAGACCTAACTTTCATATATTTATTGTATCACTCCATATAAATTTGCATGCTTATGTATTAACATGTGTCAGTGGAAGTCTTAAAACTCACTAAATTTGTTTAGTTTTTGTATATTTGCATGCATTATATATAACTTTAAACTCTTCAAAATGACATCAGAGGCTGCCGATATGCAAAACTACTTTCTATTTTTTCGTACTTGATTACGAATGCTTTATTTAAAAGTACGACAATGTTATTTTTCTTACTTACTGCACTATTGACATGTGAAAAGAAGCCTTAGGATAGAGGACATAAGACTTATATTTAAGTGGAAACCCTACGACAAACGACCAACACAATAACCCATTGGTTAAATAATAACAATAACAAAAACAACAACAATCATCAACCTGGTTGTACCTCCAAAAATAAAAAAAATACAAAATAATATAATTTTTTGAAGTACTTATTGCGACCATGAAATTGTGGATCGCAATTTGTAATTTCCAAGTCAGTCACAGTAGAGTTCTACCCAGCATTGAGATAGGGTTCTTCTCATGGCTTGAACCATGCATGCTAATTTAACTTTCATCTTAGAAAATTGATAAATTTGTATAATACCGTGTCCATTGGGAAGTGTATGTGCTTCCTCCACTTGACCGGGCACATATATTATATTCAGAAGTGGATATCTAGAATGCGTACGACTTTATGGGCCATCCTAACCTAAATAGTATTGTAATTCTTTATTGAGTAGCCTTGATTCTTATAGTCAGATTACATTTACCTCGCTTTTTTTCCCTATGAACTTTGCATATTTTTTATAAGACTAAATCTTTTTTTTTTCTCTCTTATTAGGCAGTGTCTTAAGNCAAAAGTATTTATACCCAGCTAGTCTATCCAACATTTGATCTAGAAAGGGTAGTGGAAAATGATCTTTCCTACTGTCAAGATTTAATTTTCTATAATCAAAGCATATTAGCCACCCTATAACTTGTTTAGTATGTATTAACTCATCATGNTAACTATGAGAGTTAACGATCAAGAAGTGACTTTTAACATTGTGAAATCTATGAAATACTCTGTTGTTGAAATAGATAATGAATGTTTTCGTATGGAAATTAGTAAACATCTATTGAATGAGCATTTTAAAGAAAATTTTGAAGAAAAAGAACAAATTGAAGACAGTGATGAAGTTATTTTGGTTGATATAGAAATTAAAGAATTAGATTATGTTCAGGAAAGTNCCAAAACAAAATATGTTGAGATTTTCATAGCTATTTTATACTGATTTTGATGATATTGCACTTTAAAAAAGGTATTTTTGAATTTTTGTTGCGGGTATATTGAATTATGGTCACTAGAGCAAAAAGATGAAAAAGGAGCGAATTTGGAGCGAAAAAAGACAAAAATATGAATATTTGAACTAGGGCACCAGCAACGAGCCCAACGACGCCGACAACGAGATTTTCCCGAGACTCCAGATCAAATATTTTAGAATGCCTGTCGACTGCGCCATCGAGGCCGCCGACGGTGAGATCGGCGATTAATTCAAAAGATGAATTGAATGTAGATGACTTTTGGAGGGATGCTTAGGCAACTCTTAGGAAAACTCTTCTACAACTTTAAAAGAAGATTTTGGCCAAAAATTAAGGGGGAGTTGCAAGTGTTGGGAGAGTGTGTAGTGTGTAGGCAGTTTAATTTAGGGTTAGATTGTGAGGAATTCTTTGAGAGATTGTAACAGTGGAGGGAAAGTGAGAGATTTCTTCCTCCTTACCGCTTCGAAGAAGAATTCTGTGTGTTGTGAAGAAAGGAAGAGATTCAGAGGAACTTTGAGGAGTTTGTTTAGGGAGGAATTAAAGATAAGCGTTATTTACTTGTTGTAGTTTGTATGACTTTTCTTTTATATATAAACTCTGAGTTTTGTCATATCTTCCACTTATTGTAGTTTGTATGACTTTGCTTTTATATATGAAATCTAAGTTTTGTCGTATCTTCTCCATGAGTTCTGAGTAGTTTTCTCTGTCTTTCTCCTTATCTTGAGATTTTGTGAAATGATGATTTGAATTGGTTGAACCATCAAAAAAATAAAGAAGTTGTGATGATTTTTTCACTTCGATCTAAATTTACATTCAATCTGGTCAATTGATTTGTTAAAATATGTTGAGTTTCACAACTAAAGTAAAGATTACATCCAAGATTTAGGGAGGTCAAAGCCCTTGGAATTTGGGTGCAAATAAACTGGGAAATATAATTATCGGGTGTAGAATTAGAGATTTTAGAGTGACATACTAAAATCCTTAATTTGGTCCTATCGTTTGGGTGCTGAAGTGTAGATGTTAGCCCTCAGGCGAGGGGAACGTGGCAGCTCCAAAGTGAGAGCCGGTATCCTCCNTGGCATGTAATAGGAGTGGAGAAAATTGGAAGGAGCAAAAAGGAAGGGAATTGGTACAAAACCACAATATAATGAGGGAACCAAACTTCTGGCGTGCCTAGGCGCCAGCCCCAACTGATGCAAACTGAGAAGCTGGCACCTAAGCATTAGCCACTGGTGTCATGGTCCCAAATGTGAAGGTTAGGGCCGTGGTGCCAGATAAGTTGGGTGCTTAGGCACCATAAATTGACCTGGAGCAGTTATAGTACTTTGACCCACCTGTTTGAAGTGTCATTTGGACATACCTGAGGAAATTTGAATAGAGTATTTTTGGAGGCTATAAAGAGAAGGAAAAAATTACGTTAAGGAAGAGAGGAATTTGGGAAGTGCTACTGATCTTATAAGAGTTATATTGAGAGTAGAAATTTGTTCTAGGCTAGAGAGAGCAAATCTATAGTAGTATTTCAGTGTTAAAGTAAGGAGAGTCTACAGGAGAGCAGCAAGGGCTTTGGTGGATGTTGACCTCATTTTTGGTTGAGGTTTAGTTCTTTTTCTTTAGTAGCCTATAGTCTAGCCATATGATTTTTCTATTGACTATTCCTAGAAAACTAGAAAAGGAATCCTCACCATTAGAAATTCTAAACTCCTCCTTGCTCAACTTAAAGTTCCACATATTGGTCCTAACCTCTAGCACTTAATAGGTGGGGTCAGTATGAGGGAGCTCAAGATGAGCCCCCATAGGACTGTCTGACCTTAGAGTTAGCACTGAGTTTTGGTTTGGAGCTAGTTCACTCACCCACACTCACTCTCACCCACAATCACTCACAATCCTAAAACCCAAAATTTTTAACTTTGATTCATTGATCTTTTGGGGACTCATGTAGAAGGTCCCGTAAACCCACTAGCCCTAGGCTAGTGTTTAGCTAAGACCAGTACATAGAGAACTCAAATGGGGATTCCATTGGTCCATAGTTCACATATGGTGGTTTGCTTCCCAATTCTACCAAAAATACCCAACTTGGCCTTTTGCCCCTAAATCTACCCAAACTACCTAAATGCCCATGAAAGCTTAAATTTGGCCAATAATTCCCAAATTCACTCAAAATACCCAAATTTGTTCAAGAATTATTTCAAACCATTTCAAAATACCTAAATACCCAAATTATCCAAAATCACCCAAAAAATTCCAAAATTACCAAAATACCCGAAAAATTGCCAAAATTACAAAAATACCCATGGCACCCAAAACTTTCCCAAAACCTCCAAAATCACTTCAAATATCTCCAAAACAAATTTTAACTCTTCAATTGAACCCAATTTAACCAATTTGACCACTTTGACCAAAACCCCCCAAATTGCCTTTAAAGGCCAAATTTCCCCAAATTTACCTTAAATGTCCATCAATTTGGACCCAATTTCCATAAATTTCAATTCTAAACTCAAATTCATCTTTCATTTGATCAATCCAAATCAAATCCAAGCCTAATTGGCCCAAGCTTTGAGCTCAATCTTGATCTAAGTCAAACCCCCAATTTTGGCCCTCTTACTTAATCTTACCAAATTGAACCCCATGGCCAACTTAATTTGTCCCAATTGGGATCATAAATCTTTTATAACACTCCTACATACTAAAACTGACCTTCATTTGACCTTTGTGAAGCCTAAATTTCATTTAATTTCATCCCAAGTCCAAAAATCCCCAAATTTTCCCCCAAATAGGCTATGTCCCCAAATTCCACCAAATTGAATGTCTTAACCCCAAAATTGGCACCAAATTTATGTTGAAAACTTTTCTTGAAATTCCTATAAAAAATTTCAACTCCAAAGCTCACCAAGCATCAATTACTTGTGCACACACCAACCTCACATTGAGAGAAGTTGATTCCCCACAATAACCCCCTCTGAAATAGCCTCAACCTAGCTCTAGACCAACACCTAAAAACCACCTTGATCGAATTCATAACTAGACCATACACCAAGGCTTGGGACATCATTTAGAGATTTGTTGGGACCAATCAAAGCTACCATAAACATCTGATTGAGGCTTCCCCTCTCAGACAAAGGTATTGAACTCTAACCCAAATCTGAGCTTATTTTTACTCTCCATACGCATTTATTGTATTTCATACCGTCTGATCCATATAAATAAGTTCTCCTTGAGTAAATGAAGGTTTAGAAACAAACGTCATGCAATTTGTTTGAGCCTAGGTCAAGAACTTAAGGTTTTAGTGTGAACGACTCACAGGCTATGTGACTTGGGGACGATAACAGAGAGCCGTCTGATCGTGCGTGTATTTAACGGATGGAGGAGATCAAGCCGGATAGATCCATGGTGCATAAAGGGAAGTCCATATGGAGGCAACGTGGCTGGCAGTGTTAAATGGTGGAGTGATGTGTGGAGGCTTGGGAGCGGACGAGGATGAGTTGGCGCCGCTTGGATAAGTAGAATAATATGAAATTTTGAATTATTTTAAATGCCTAAGCTTAAAAAATCCATATCTTTCTCTAGAAAAACCATAAAAATAAAAGAAAAAAACTCCNGATGTGTGGAGGCTTGGGAGCGGACGAGGATGAGTTGGCGCCGCTTGGATAAGTAGAATAATATGAAATTTTAAATTATTTTAAATGCCTAAACTTCAAAAATTCATATCTTTCTCTAGAAAAATCATAAAAATAAAAGAAAAAAACTCTCTTGCTCAGTGAATAGAGGAGAATAATGTGGACTAAAAATAAAAGTTATTTTTCAAATATATAATTTTTAATGAATTAAATACCTTTTGTGATATTTTAATTTTCCATGGCGTAAAATATTTCACCATAGCTTGAAATTTTGCGGGTTTACTCCCCACCACAGAGGAGATGTTCTCTAATTTTTCCAAGGTTAGAGAGCATGTCTATGCTTCTAACCCTAATTTTCAACCTAAGGTGACCATTTTAGTTTATTTTAATTATATGAATCAAAATATCACTTGGAAAATTTTGAGAGCAATTTTAGTAGGTTTCCTGTTGTTAGAGAAGTCTAAGAAAAATATTGTGATGCTTTGAATCATTTTATGAATTTTTATACTTAGTTAAATGTGAATATCTTGTATTAATTTGTGTAAATTAAATACATAGCAAAATCTAACAAAATCAATCCTCTTTGTTCATAAAAAACTTATCTACCTATTATAAAAATTTGAAAATTATTTAGCTTAGTTTAAGCACTAAAGTGGATTTTTTATNGGAAAATTTTGAGAGCAATTTTAGTAGGTTTCCTGTTGTTAGAGAAGTCTAAGAAAAATATTGTGATGCTTTAAATCATTTTATGAATTTCTATACTTAGTTAAATGTGAATATCTTGTATTAATTTATGTAAATTAAATACATATCAAAATCTAACAAAATCAATCCACTTTGTTCATAAAAATCATATCTACCTACTATAAAAATTTGAAAATTATTTAGCTTAGTTTAAGCACTAAAGTGGATTTTTTACGAAAGCTTGTATTTTTGTACAAAAATAATTATAATAAATTAAATCCACTTAGAAAAATCATGAAAAGTGGTTTTTATGAGATTCTTGTGATCAAAAGCACTTATGAAAAAATAAAATTTATTTTTCGTAAATTACTTTATTTTGAGTCGTGACCAAAACNAGATTCTTGTGATCAAAAGCACTTATGAAAAAATAAAATTTATTTTTCGTAAATTACTTTATTTTGAGTCGTAACCAAAAGAAAATATGTTGAGATTTTCATACCTATTTTATATTGATTTTGATGATATTGCACTTTAAAAAAGGTATTTTTGAAGTTTTGTTGCGGGTATATTGAATTATGGTCACTAGAGCAAAAAGATGCAAAAAGGAGCGAATTTGGAGCGAAAAAGGACAAAAATATGAAGATTTGAACTAGGGCACCGACAGCGAGCCCAACGACGTCAACGACGAGATTTTCCCGAGACTCTAGATCAAATATTTTAGAATGTCTGCCGACTGTGCCATCGAGGCCGCCGACGGTGAGATCGGCGGTTAATTCAAAAGATGCATTGAATGTAGACGACTTTTGGAGGGATGCTTAGACAACTCTTGGGAAAACTCTTCTACAACTTTAAAAGAAGATTTTGGCCAAAAATTAAGGGGGTGTTGCAAGTGTTGGGAGAGTGTGTAGTGTGTAGACAGTTTAATTTAGGGTTAGATTGTGAGGAATTCTTTGAGAGATTGTAACAGTGGAGGGAAAGTGAGAGATTTCTTCCTCCTTACCGCTTCGAAGAAGAATTCTGTGTGTTGTGAAGAAAGGAAGAGATTCACAGGAACTTTGAGGAGTTTGTTTGGGGAGGAATTAGAGATAAGCGTTATTTACTTGTTGTAGTTTGTATGACTTTTCTTTTATATATAAACTCCGAGTTTTGTCGTATCTTCCCCATGAGTTCTGAGTAGTTTTCTCTGTCTTTCTCCTTGTCTTGAGATTTTGTGAAATGATGATTTGAATTGGTTGAACCATCAAAAAGTTAAAGAAGTTGTGATGATTTTTTCACTTCGATCCTAATTTACTTTCAATCTGGTCAATTGATTTGTTAAAATATGTTGAGTTTCACAACTAAAGTGAAGATTACATCCAAGATTTAGGGAGGTCAAAGCCCTTGGAATTTGGGTGCAAATAAACTGGGAAATATAATTATCGGGTGTAGAATTGGAGATTTTGGAGTGACATACAAAAATCCTCAATTCAGTCCTATCGTTTGGGTGCTGAAGTGTAGATGTTAGCCCTAAGGTGCGGGGAACATGGCAGCTCCAAAGTGAGAGCCGGTATCCTCCCAGTTTTACTACAGATTCAAGGAATGTGGGAGCTCCAAAGTGAGAGTCGGTATCCTCCCAGCCTAACCACGGATTCAGTAAATGGAACGTGGGAGCTCCGAAGTGAGAGCCGGTATCCTCCCAGCCTAGCCATGGATTCAGTAAACATGCGTAGGATTAGTCAATGTTCTTTATGCCTGGACCAAAGGGTAAAGAATAGGTATGCTCCTACTGTGGGAGCTCCAAAGTGAGAGCCGGTATCCTCCCAGCCTAGCCGCAAATTCAGTAAACAAGTGTAGGATTAGTCAATGTTCTTTATGCCTGGACCAAAGGGTAAAAAATAGGTATGCTCCTATTTGAGGATTAGTCAATGTTCTTTATGCCTGGACCAAAGGGTAAATAATAGGTATGCTCCTATTTGACACAATCTAATTTGAACTGATTCACTTTATCCATTCACTTTAATTTCTTGGCAAGGTGAAGGATGTTTTTTCGTATTGAACTCACATTAGAAACTTTATTAGTAGAATTAGTTATTTAAGAGTTATTAAAATTACATATTTATTTTCATTTTTTATTAGTGACAGATAAGCAATTTGAATTAATTGTTGTGATTAAGTATTGATTTTCTAAAATCTTAGTTTGTAGCCTCTAATATTACTCAATGTGGGATCGAAAATTAGAACTCCATTAGAGCCGTGTATTACTTGAGCGATACGTATACTTGCGTTAATAAGTGTCTTTGCCATTATTGAATATTATATATATACATCTTTATCGAATCTATAACCGTTGTCAAGTTTTTGGTGCCGTTGTTGAGGAATTAAATCTTTTAGCGGCAGTATTAAATTCTTGTATTTTTATGTATATATAAAGTCACTGTCAAGTTTTTGACACCATTGTCAGGGAGTAAACAAGAATCATAATTAGAGTAACGGAAAAATTAGGACTATTAAAAAATTTTTACTAGAATTGCAACTTATTATCATATTTAGTTAAANTTGAAATGTGCTAGGACATAATTTTCTTTCTTGCTCGTTTTTGCTCCAAATTGCACTATTTTTGCTTCTTTTCTACAAAACACTATTTTCTGTATCTGTAAACAAAAATATACAAAATACATTTTTTTAAAGTGCAAGATCATTTAAAATCACCAAATATAGACATTAAAAGTATATGAAAAATTTAACCTTTTTTAGGAGTATCAAAATCCTCCAAACTTAAATGTTACTTGTCCTCAAGTAACACTTTACTACATAAAAGTTATGAATAATGGTAGAGAGTTTAACTTCTAAATTTCTATAATTTGGTCAGCTAAATATAATAGCACAACTTATGAAAACTTTTTAACAACTTAAGTCAAAACTAAAAGTATAAGAACATCTAGTAGTTAAGTCTAAGATTTTTGGTTCTCTATTCATTTCAAGAAGATTGAAATTTGTCATTTTAAAGTAATTTAGAATATCCATATGAAAAAGAACATCATGAGAACTTTATTAGTAGGGATACTAACACTCAAATACAAGTTTAGAAAATATAATAAAGTATTCTTCCTCAAGCTGATTAAAGTTAAACCAATTTTTGATTAGGCATCTCATCAAGCTTCTCCTCACATACTTTTCTTTTTCTTTTTATTTTTTTTCTTTTTCTCTTAGGATCATTTTTACTCATTCCTTTTTTTCATTTGAAAATGTTGGCGCTATTTTTGGTTGGAGGAGTTGCCCATAAGAAGTTGTCGGTCATCGAATTCAAAATCCCGTCGCCCGCTTCAGAAGGACATTTTAATTTACATATGTATTTAGTTTTATAAAAAATATAAAATCAAACTGACCCCATATTTTTCATAGTTTAAATGAAAGAGCACTGCACCTCAAGTCCTGTATTTATCTCGAAGGATAAACACGCCTTGAGGATGAGGCTCGATCAAATAAACTAAAGAATATATGACATCCGTTTGGTCTACAAAACCTTTGTATTTACCGACAAGTTCCCCTCTTTAATATAAAGAATTAAATAGGTTTTATATTAAGCTGGGTTCAGACATGTTTCCTATAAGGGCAAGCCCCTATAGTTAATTACATCTTAAATGACCAAAGTCACCTAAGTCATCTTACATCAAGAAATATTATCTTCAAGGAGTTCAAAGGGTTTCAGTGAGATCGGACGTAGAGATGCGAAAGGGGATTGGTTCTATTTTGGAAAATTTTGCTGTAGAGTCCAAAGGAGGACGAAGTAGGGGATGTCATGGATCCAGTGGTGACTTCCCAAGATATCCTAATGTTTGGCCTTAGTTTTGAGGAGAAATATTTATGTGTTTCATTCTGCCAATTTTATTAGTTAGTGCTTACATTCGTGTGAAACTATCACAAAAATAGCCTGGAAGAAGTGAGGGTTTAGGTCGTGACGGAAGAAGAACTTGGAATCCTAAGATAAGTTAGGGCTTATATTATATAGCAGAGCTATACAAAGGCCTAAAGATAAGGTGAGGATTTACATTACAAAAGCAAGCAACCTCAAAGTCCTATGGCTTTGTTATTTAAGTCTAAAGAAGGAAGATCAGTTTAGTTGGGGAAGACAGGTTTTGCTGTTGGAGATGGTCGTGCTGCCGACCATACTAGCTCCAAGCTCCTTGCCCTGGCGAGTTTTAGTTTTCTAATGTGTCAAGTTATGATGTCAAATTAGGTGGTTATGTTTGAAGTTCTTTAAATTTTATGAGGGCATATTAAAGTTGATTAGAGCGACACCGGTTTGGTGAAGTTCTTTAAATTTTATGAGGGCATATTAAAGTTGATTAGAGTGACACCGGTTAGGATCTAAGTTCTTTAAATTTTATGGGGGCATGTTAAAGTTGATTAGAGCGACACCGGTTAGGATCCTCCGGTTCCCTCGTTCCGGCATCACTATTTTATATTAGATTCACTTAGTCCAAATAAACTTACTAAACTTAACTTAATGAGTTCCATAATTTCATTTAGATTATAAGAAGCCTCGTTAGCAACTGTAGGTTACCTCCCTCAAGGAATTCTCGATCATCCGATGGAGACATCTTAATTTAGTTGAAGTTGTAGTTTTGTGTGATGTCTGTGATTGAATTTTGAGTTGTTTTATATTTTGAAGATTGTAGGGGTGAATTTTATCTTGGTTAATTTTAATTTTGGTTTTGGTTTTTCATTTTGTGGCATATCTTGGTGGGTCATATCTTGGTGGCTACCAATAATTTATAATGGCCCTCTAAGTAGGTGAATCCTAAAAGAGTAGCTAGTATCCATGATTCTGATGTAATATATATTTTAACTTTGCAGATTGCTGCAATATCAAATAAATTAGATCATTATGGGATGAATTATTCTCAAGCACCTCCTATGATGGAAGAGAATTCATCTGGGCAACTTGTGGATGTTCAACCTTCATATGAGATTTTAAATGCTATTAATAGATCCAACAACCCTTGTTCAAACTATTATAACCCTGATTGAAAGAATCATCTAAATTTTAATTGGAATAACAATTCTTCTATAAATCAACAATGGGCAAACAACTAAGTGAACCCATTAGGAAATTCATCCAACCAAGGAAATGTTAACTACAGACCTTCTTATCCTCTAAGATTTAATAGTAACACTCAAATTAACGAGAAGAAGTTGTCTATGGAAGACGCTGATACTAAAATGAGTCAACAATTGCAGAATCAAGGAAATCAATTACAAATTCAAGGAAATCAATTACAAAATTAATGAACTTCTATTAAGAATATTGAAAACCAATTGGGACATATCACTACTACGCTTAGTAACCAAACAGTGGGAACTTTTCCTAGTACTGTGGAACCAAATCCTAAAGATCAAGGAAAAGAACAAATCAAAGCGATAGTAGTACTGTGGAACCAAATCCTAAAGATCAAGGAAAAGAACAAATAAAAGTGATACAATTACATACTGTGGAACCAAATCCTAAAGATCAAGGAAAAGAATAGATAAAAGCGATACAATTATGAAGTGTAAAGATCAAGGAAAAGAATAGATAAAAGTGATACAATTACGAAGTGGAAAAGAATTGGAAACAAGAGTGCAAAAAGAAATCAAGGAAAAGAACAGATAAAAGCGATACAATTACGAAGTGGAAAAGAATTGGAGACAAGAGTGCATGGAAAAAACAAATCAAAGCGATACAATTACGAAGTGGAAAAGAATTGGAAATAAGGGTGCAAAAGGAAATAGAAACTGAAAAGAGAAAGTGGATTTCAAAAAAGAGAAGGATCATGAATACCCAAATTTAGAGTATCCCTTTACACCAATGAAAATTACTATGGAAAAACCTCCACTACAGTTTCCTCAAAGATTGAAGCAATACAAATAGAATAAACACTTTCCAAATTTTTAGAAATTCTTAAGAGGTTAACAGTGAATCTTTCATTCGTAAAAACTTTAGCAAAAATGCCCAATTATGTGAAATTTACGAAAGATATTCTGAACATGAAAAGGAAGTTCACAAATAATGAAACTATTGCACTTAGTGAAGAGTGTAGTGCAATTATTCAGAAAAAGCTTCCTGAAAAACTAAAAGATCCTCACAGTTTTACTATACTATGTGCTATTGGTGAAAAATTTTATGGAACAGCTTTATGTGATTTGGGAGCCATCATTAATCTTATATCTCTATCAATTTTTAAAAGATTATGATTAGGAGAAGTCTCACCTACTTCTGTAACTCTATAATTAGATGATCGTTCAGTTACATATCTTAAGGGAGTTATAGAAGATGTGCTAGTAAAAGTGGATAAATTTACCTTTCTTGTGGATTTCTTTTTTTTAGATATGAAGGAAGATAAGGAAATACCTATTATTTTAAGGAGACAATTTTTAGTTACTGGAAAAGCTATGATAGAAGTTCAAAAAGGAGAATTAACTATGAGAGTTAATGATCAAGAAGTGACTTTTGAACATTGTGAAATCTATGAAATACCTTGCTGTTGAAAGAGATAATAAATGTTTTTGCATGAAAATTATTGAACATCTACTGAACAAATATTTTAAAGAAAAGTTTGAAGATAAAAAGCATTTTGAAGAAGAAGAACATTTCGAAGAGAAAGAACAATTTGAGAGAGAGTGACGAAATTATTCTAGATGAATTAGAAAATGAAGAATTACATTATGTTCAGGAAAGATTTGAGATGTTGGATATTACAGAAAATGCCAATAAAAATCTATTTTCGTCATTTATAACACCACCTGAACCTGAGTTAAAAATACGGCCTAGCCACTTGACGTATGTATTTTTAGAAGACTCATTTACATTACCTGTTATTATATCTTCAGAATTAAATGATTTGCCAGAACAAAGACTTTTAGATACATTAAAAAGATATAAGAAAGCTTTTGGTTGGACCTTAGCTGATATTAAGGGAATTAGTCCTTCAATCATTATGCACCGAATTATATTAGATGAACAATATAAACCAAGAGTTGGTACACAAAGGAGATTAAATTTGATGATGAAAGAAGTAGTTAAGAAGGAAATTTTGAAATGGTTAGACATTGGAATTATATATCCTATTTCAGATAGTGCGTGGATAAGTCAAATTCATTGTGTTCCTAAGAAAGAAGGAGTGACTGTTGAAATAAAAGAAAATAATTAATTAATACCTTTCAGACAAGTTAATGGGTGGCGTATTTGCATTGATTATAGAAATTTAAACACTTCCACCGGGAAATATCACTTCCCTTTACCCTTTTTAGATCAGATAGTAGATAGACTTGTTGGGCACAAATATTTTTATTTTATAGATGGATATACCGATTACCATCAAATTCCTATTGCTCTTGAGGATCAAGAAAAAATAACATTTACAAGTCCTTTTGGAACTTTTGCTTTTNCGGTTACCATCAAATTTTTATTGCTCCTGAGGATCAAGAGAAGACAACATTTACTAGTCCTTTTGGAACTTTTGCTTTTCGAAGGATGTCTTTCGTACTACATAATGCACCTGCAACATTCCAGAGATGTATGATGCCTATATTTAGTAAGTTAATTGATGATGGATTGGAAGTATTTATGGATGATTTATCCGTATTTGGAACATCATTTGACACATGCTTAAATTACCTTAAAAAAGTTTTAGAGTTACAAGTATTTATGGATGATTTCTCTGTATTTGGAACATCACTTGACGCATGCTTAAATTATCTTGAAAAAGTTTTGGAGTTATTGTGAAAAAACTAATTTAGTTCTAAATTGGGAGAAATGTCAATTTATGGTTGCAGGAGGAATTGTAATAGAGCATAAAATTTTGGAAGATGGTATGGAAGCTGACTCTCCAAAAATCCAATTTATGGTTGCAGGAGGAATTGTGTTAGGGCATAAAATTTTGGAAGATGGTATGGAAGCTGACCCTGCAAAAATTCAATTATATCTAAACTAACACCTCCTACTAATGTAAGAAAGGTTAGGAGTTTTCTTGGACATGTTGGATTTTACTAATTAAAAAATGGTATGGAAGTAGACCCTGCAAAAATTCAAGTTATATCTAAACTAACACCTCCTACGTAATGTAAAGAGAGGTTAGGAGTTTTCTTGGACATGTTGGATTTTATAGGCGTTTTATTAAAGATTTTTTAGAGAGGTTAGGAGTTTTCTTGGACATGTTGGATTTTATAGGCGTTTTATTAAAGATTTTTCAAAAGTTACTAAACAACCTGCAAAAATTCAAGTTATATCTAAACTAACACCTCCTACTAATGTAAGAGAGGTTAGGAGACAAAAATTCAAGTTATATCTAAACTAACACCTCCTACTAATGTAAGAGAGGTTAGGAGTTTCATGGACATGTTGGTTTTTACAGGCGTTTTATTAAAGATTTCTCAAAAGTTACTAAACCTCTATTCCAATTTTTAGAAAAGGACAAGAAATTTGAATTTACTGAAAGCTGTTTAAATGCCTTTGAGTTATTAAAGGAAAAATTAATCACAACCCCTATTATAGTTTCACCTAACTGGGAAAAACCATTTAAACTGATGCGTGATGCTAGTGATTATGCTATTGGAGCTGTCCTTGGACAAATGTACGAAAAGATTTTTAAAGTGATATACTACGCTAGTAAAACTTTTAATGATGCACAAATTAATTATACTGTTACTAAAAAAGAGTTACTGTCATTGTGTATGCTTTGGATAAATTTAGATCTTATTTAATTGGAGCTAAATGTGTTGTGCACATTGATCACTCAGCTATTAAGTATCTAATGCAAAAGAAGGATGCCCCAAGGTTGATTAGATGGATACTATTGATGCAAGAATTTGATCTTGTGGTTATTGATAGAAATAGAACTGATAATCAAATTACTGATCATTTATCTAGATTAGAAAACAATGAATTATCTAACACCGACAATGAAATTACAGACAGTTTCCCGGATGATCAACTTTATAATGTTAGTGAGTGAAAAATACCATGGTATGCCGATATTGTTAACTATATTGTAAGTGATATTTTGCCACATATGCTGACACCACAACAATAAAGAAAATTTTTTCATGATGTGAAAACATATTTTTGGGATGAGCCTTATTTATATAAACAATGTAAGAATCTGATTATGAGAAAATGTGTACCTTATGAAGAAACTGAGCTAATCATTCAGAAATTTCATGATTCTGAATTTTGTGGACATTTTGGGATCTATAAAACTGCTTATAAAATTTTACAAGCTGGATTTTATTGGCCTACTATATTTAGAGATGTTTATAGATATATAAAAAGTTGTGATCGATGTCAACAAGTAGGCTATATCTTATGAAATGCCTCTAAATTTTATATTGGAAGTTGAGATCTTTGATGTTTGGGGATTAGATTTTTTGGGACTATTTATTCCTTCATTTGTGAACTTATATATATTAATTGTTGTAGACTATGTTTCTAAGTGGATTGAAGCACAAAATTTAACCTCATTGTGACAATGTTTCAAGATTTTTAATGAAAAATATTTTCACTAGATACGAAATGCCTAGAATGATTATCAGTAACGGAGGATCCCATTTTAGGAATAAATATATTCAGAGATTGGCAGAAAAGTTTAATATTATTCATCGAATCTCTACTGCTTATCACCCTCAAACCAATGGGTTAGCTGAAGTTTCTAATAGAGAAATTAAACAAATACTTAAAGAGACTGTAAAAACCAGTGGGTTAGCCGAAGTTTCTAATAGAGAGATTAAACAAATACTTGAAAAGACTGTAAACTACCAGTGGATTAGCTGAAATTTTTAATAGAGAGATTAAACAAATACTTGAAAAGACTGTAAACCTATCCTCAAACCAGTGGGTTAGTTGAAGTTTCTAATAGAGAGATTAAACAAATACTTGAAAAAACTATAAACCCTAGTAGAGTAGATTGGTCTACTAGACTGGATACCGCATTATGGGCTTACAGAACTGCTTATAAAACTCATATTGGAATGACTCCTTATAGACTGTTTTTTGGAAAGGTTTGTCACTTACCAGTTGAATTGGAGAATAAAACATATTGGGCGATTAAAGAATTCAATTATAATTTGAAAGATGCTGAAAGAAGAGATTGTTACAATTAAATGAATTGGAAGAATTAAGAAATGAGTCTTATGATAACGATAGAATTTATAAGTTTACAATTAAATGAATTGAAAGAATTAAGAAATGAGTCTTATGATAACGACAGAATTTATAAGAAACAATTAAATGAATTGGAAGAATTAAGAAATGAGTCTTATGATAACGACAAAATTTATAAGGAGTGTTGGGCGATTAAAGAATTCAATTATAATTTGAAAGATGTGGTAAGAAGAGATTGTTATAATTAAATTAATTGGAATAATTAAGAAATGAATCTTATGATAACGACTGAATTTATAAGGAAATTAAATGAATTGGAAGAATTAAGAAATGAATCTTATGATAATGACATAATTTATAAGGAAAAGTGGCATGATCGGAAGATTAACCAAAAGAACTTTGAACCAGGACAAGAAGTTTTGCTTTACAAGACTAGGCTGAAATTATTCCATGGAATATTGAAGTCTCGTTGGTTAGGGCCATTTACTGTGACTCAAGTTTATACTTACGTAGCTGTTGAAATTGAAGATCAAAAAATTGAAAATAGATTTAAAGTGAATGGACACTGATTAAAACCATATTATGAGGGTAAAAGACCAAATTTTAAAGAGGTTTTAATGATCAGTCAACCTAAAGTTTAATGATTAGACATAGATTAAAACCTTATTATGAGGGTAATAGACCAAATTTTAAAGAGGTTTTAATGATCAGTCGATTTAACACCTGAATAGGTCGGGCTGACAACGTTAAACCAAGTGTTTAATATGACATATATTAAAACCATATTATGAGGGTAAAAGACCAAATTTTAAAGAGGTTTTAATGATCGGTCAATTTAACACCTGAATAGGTCGGGCTGACGACGTTAAACCAAGCACTTTATGGGAGGAAACCCATATTTATCACACCTGAATAGGTCGGGCCTGATGAAACTAAACCAAGCGCTTTATGGGAGGCAACCCATATTTATCTTTACTTTATTCGCAATTATAGTAGTTGCAAGCGCTTTATGGGAGGCAACCCATAGTTATCTTTATTTTTATTGCAATTATAGTGTTTTTAGCTTTATGGGGAGGCAACCCATAATTATCTTTATTTTTATTGCAATTATAGTAGTTTTATTTGAAATTATAGTTAGTTTGCGGGAGGCAACCCCATAGTTATCTTACTTTTATTGTGCTGACGACGTTAAACCAAGCGCTTTATGGGAGGCAACCCATATTTATCTTTATTTTTATTGTGATTATAGTAGTTGTTATTTGAATTTATCATTAGTTGGTGGTAGTAATAAACTCTACTAATCTTATTTACCCTTAAATTATCATAAAAATTGGATCCATAATAAAATTTGAACGCATTCATTCCAGAGCAAAACTGTGCAATTTTTGCCTTAGGCGCCGACGGCGCCATCGACGCCGCCGACGGCGTGTTGTCCCGAGAGTCCAGTCAAAAGTAACGACGTGTTGTCCCATTTTTGTATGATAACGACGGCGAGACCAGTGAGATGACAGTTTCTTGTGTTCGAGTGGCGGTTTTTGACGATGTTTGGGCGGGAGTTACCCTTTTAAACTCCCAAATTCAATTCCCATTCATATTTTCTCCCAAAAAAAAAGTGAAACTCCACCAATTGCATTTCTATGGCATTCAATTTCCCTGATAATCCCAGAATGCAAGTTTTCAATCGGCAAAAATTTATTAGTGCAGAAGCACAGCGGATCTTCAACAAACTACTAACAAAGAAAAGATTGATCAAGGAACTAGGATTCGTGAATCGAGGACTGAACAATCCTACGACACCAATTGAAGAGATGATTGTGCGACGAAGATGAGAAGTGTTGTGCTACACTACCGTCGTTGTGGTTGTCCTTGTAGTGAAAAAATTTTATGGAAATTTGCATGGAATCAACAAGGGAGTTGTTTATGTGCGAGGTAGGTGGATCACTTTTACTCCTACACGAATGAACGAATTATACATGATAGAGAACATTCCTGTCTGCAACTATCCAAATTTCGTCCCGACAAGGAACCAGATGAATGAAATTTACCAGTATTTAACAGACGAAACTGACGATTGGGAAATGAGAGAGAACGGGTATGTTAGTTTTTCTTCAACACTTCTGAATTTCGTCTCTAGACACTGACACTTCTTCATTTCTGTGAAACTGTTACCGACAATGAAAGTTGGTAAAGTTTCTAAGGAAAGTGCTATTTTGAACTACTATATCCAAAGGCGACTGCCGATCAATATTGGATCAATAATTGTGATGTCAGTTTTGGGCTTGATCGTTCATGGATCAACTTATGGGCTTGAACACCCTTCCATAATTTTCTCACTTTACAGCCAGTCCCAAGTATCCTACAAAAATTGGGAAAAGGTACTGCTACCTTGGAAGCCTTTGGACCCAACAGAAAGATTCCCATCATTTGAAGATGAAAATGACATGGCCATGATAGTTGATCAATCATCTCAGAATTCACTGTCAGTTCAACCCTTAATTCCTGATAAAACTCTGGTGATTCTACGCCGAATCAAGAAATTGGAGAAGGAGGTACAAAATGTGATGAATACAATTAATAATATCTCCGATTTCTTCGATCATTTAGACTGGAAGAATGAAAGAACATTTCGATCATTCTGGGCATTTAGAAGATAGTTTAATACGACTGATGAGGAGGATGAAACTGATAGAGGAGGATTCTACTGAAGAATTTCCATTCCGACCCTTCTATAACCTCTTCGTTCATGTGCAATCAATGGGTGATCTCAGAGGAGAAACGAGCACGGAATCAGATGAGTAGTAAATTTACTATGCTACCTTTGTTTTTATGTGTGTTTAGATTTGAACGTTGTGTTTGCATTGCTTGGGATGTATGCTTTTAGATCTCTGTATAGCTGAGACTAAGTATATGATGTTTTGTTTTCAGCGTTTTGAGTGTTGTGGCTTGGATTGCGACGCTGAATTAATGTATTGAGGTTGAGAAAATACCGAACTTAGGTGTGTTATGTAACGTATATTGTACCCTTGAAATTTATATATAAATGTGATGTTTTGTGTTGTGAAAGCNCCTGTATTTCTTCCACATTGAGGAGATCCAAAAATTTTGAGAATGTGAAGAAAAATTGGGAAGAAATTCATGAATCTTAATGTTGAACTCTTTGAATTACCATAAGAAGCCATGATTTGCATATTTGAAGTATAATTTAAAATTTTTCTTTGATTTGATTAGATTATAATGGCTCCATGACAAAAGAGATGAGTTGAGTTCGACGAGTCTCGCTTTGTCAATGTGATGGCTGAAACCCGATTTACTTCAGTGTTTAAAGGAAAAAAAGTGTATACATGATCGAGTTTTCGAGAGTCCGGGTGGAGAAATTGAACGAGTTATTACCGAGCGAAGGTGAGAAAACTTTCGTTACACCACCAATAAAGCTGATGCAAATGTGGTGAAAAAATTCTATGCCAATGTAACCTATTCGTAAAAGGTGAAGATGGAACTGTGCAAGTGCGCGGAATTCCTGTGGAATTTACCTCCGCCCACATCAACACCTTTTACGAAGTCCCTGACTCTTATAGCTGCCACTATGAATCCTTTAGTACAATGGAAGGGCCCCTAAATGAGGTGATCAACTTTCTCACTGATGGGAAAGGAACGTGGAAAACTAAACAACAAGAACGGGTAAACTTTTCTGCTTCAATGCTGAATGCCATCTCTAAAGCGTGNATCAACTTTCTCACTGATGGGAAAGGAACATGGAAGATAAAGCAGCGAGAACGGGTAAATTTTTATGTTTCCATGTTGAATGCCACCTCTAAGGCATGACACTTTTCATTNTGAATTTCTGTATTCAGAATAATAGAACTATAAATGTGGGGAGAATTATTTTTAAGAACATATTGGCTACGGCAAGAAGTGAGACAAGTGGAGGGCTAGGACATCCTGGCCTTATTAATGCACTTTGCCAACTTTCTGGAGTGGAAGCTGGAGAGGAAGAATGGGTTCACTCTATGAAACCCATTAGTAAATCAAATTTGAAAACTTATGTATCCCATGAGAACTGGAGTACTGGAAGTAGAATTCAAGAACCTTCTACTAATAGAGATGTCCCCTCTACAAGTTATGACCTTCCACCTTCTAGCTCCCCTACCCTGACTGACTTGATGAATGAGTTGACCTTGCAGAGGAAGAGTATAGATTTGATAAATGAAAGGATTGGAGGTTTAGAACGTCGACACGATTATGGTAGTGAGTACCTATTATGAAGCTCAGGCCCGACACTACAGAGGTGAGCCTGATGTTACGTTTCCTGAGTGCCCCCGATATACTTAGTATCAACCCAATCCACCTGCTGATCAAGGCGATGAAAATATAGCTTGGGATTTTGATATTGAATGAAATTGATGTACTTATGTTTGTATTTTTATTTTATGTAATCTTTTGTAATAGAGATGGATGTTTATGTATTTGGACTTTCATTTTTAAAGTGTTGTGTACATGGATTCTTGTTATAAAGTTAGTGTTATAGTTAACTGTGCATGTGTACTTCAATAGATATTGAGTAGAATTGTGGATTGTAATGTGATTTTCGTTTCGCATTTTAGTTTTAATTGTTAAGTTTTATGGTTGTGTTAGGAAATGTTGTGCTTATTTAATGTTTTAGTTTTATACTTATTTTAAAATTTCATTACCCAAAAATTTTTCTAATGATTTATATGTGTAGAAATCTCCTAATATTACAGACCAGGTGAAGTAAAAATTTGAGAAGGCCTGCAAAAATTTCAGAATGATGAAGATGCCTACAATACTGAGGTATGATTTATATTTAGAGTTTTTTTTCCCACCTGTATTATCTCATATTTAAAAATTTAAGCTTGGGGGAGGGAAGAAAAATATTAACTATTAAATGTCCTCTATTTTAATATTTTCAAAAATTATTTATATGATTTCATGTAGTGAATTTAATTCAGGTAACTATATTTTTGTAATTATTTAAATATTATAATAGATTTAAAGAAATATTTTTATAATGAAAATTAATTTTTGTAACTTAAGATATTTAGTATAAGAGAATAAGATTATAGTTAACTATTTAAAGTAAAGGAAACTATATTTTGAAGTATTAAAAATATGGAAATTCATTTGAGAAGAAAAGATTGGGGCTTAATGATGTAAAAACTATGAAATGTTTATAAGGTAAAATAATGCTATCTAATTTAGTGAAAGAAAAGTGTAGTTCAAAATGATTAAAGGCTATCCAAATATAGTAATCCTCACTTGAAAAAGAGAAAAGAAAGGATTGAAAATAATCCCTAAAAAGGAAAGAAAAATATATAGGATTGAAAGCAATCCAAATGAAAAAGAGAAAAGAAAGAAAAACAACATGGAAGTGAGGAGAAGCTTAAGGATATGCCTAATAAAAAATTGGCTTCACTTGACATACCTAAAGGGAAAACTTAAATACATTCCTGAACTTATATTTATGGAATAGGTTACTAGTAGAGATCTCATGAAGTTCCTATCTTTTGGATATTCTAAGTGACTTAATATTGCAACATATAGTCATTCTTGAAATGAATAGAAAACTAGAAATCTTAAACTTGACGACTAGATAATTTTGTGGCTACAGAGTTAATTCAATTACTTGAATTTTTTCTGAAAATCTCACTATGATATTTATTTAAATCAAACTT